>RJWM01016078.1:0-46297 GCA_004363535.1 Dasyprocta punctata | reverse complement strand
TCACAACCTCGCGCCTGCCAGGGCAGGCACTTAAGGCACTGAGCCAAACTCCCGGCCCTGGTTTTTTGAGGCAGGGTCGCACTATGTAGCTCAGGCCGGCCTTGCGCTCGCGTTGTAGCCCAAGCCGGCCTCGAACTCACAACGCTCCACCTACCTCAGCCTCCCGAGTGCTGGGATTAAAGGCGTGCGCCACCACGCCTGGCTGTCATTCCATTTCTTTAGGCAGAGGAGTTGGCGGTACCCCACTTGTATCCACGGACTTGTACAACAAGAGACAGGAGAGAAAATGTAAATAGTGATGAGTCTCTTGATCAAAAGACAAAATGTTGTGAGATAGTTAATTCTTAATATTCTACTTTTGTAGTCTTCTATTATGACTCAAAAGTAATCCATCTAAGGAATGAAGCATGTTTTTTTCAAGAATGTGTCTTCAGAATTTGGACTGTGCAAATATGATCACCATATGTATATTTATGCTTTTAAAAATAAGTAGCTGAAAAATTAACCATCATTTCCCATTTATTGAATAACCCCTTTGCTTGGCAGAATGTTAGACCCTACGTAATAGTGAACAGTGCAAATATAGTATGTGACTGTACAGAGTCGACAATTTCCTTCAAAAATATCTTAAATCACTTTTAAAGTACAATGTACATGGATTATATATACTACTTTATTCCAGAAGTATTTTTAAACAAAGATACAATGTATATTCACTCATCTAAAACAGATAAGTGATCACTATGCGTTGTATAAATATATTGAAATTCTAAACTCCTCAAATACATACATTTACTATGTGTCAATTAAAAATTTAGTGTATGTGCTGCCAAAGTGAGTACATGTTGAAAATTTAAAACATATTAAAGTTGTATATGCAATATATAAAATAGATGCAGTGTTTCAGGGAGTGTGTGGGCTCACTCAGGAGGGTACACATCTGTGTGTACTGGCATATTAAGGAATTTTTGCATTCTTAAGATAATTCTTACTTGATACTCAAAATTCTTGCTTGATACCCTATTTAATAGACTGTTGAGTTATCATTGCTTCTATTTTATTTAGAGTATCCATTTTGAGTTCTACATTGTTAAGGTCTGATTGCATTGATACAGTAGTTAAAGGAAGAAACTGTGTAGCTATAAAGAAGCTACACAGTTGCCATTTTTTAATATGATATGAATGACTTCTAGGAAATCTAGCAGTCAACTGGAAAATTATTAGAATGAATAAAATGAAATGATATAAAACGAAGTTTTTATTTATTTTATTTATTTATTTGTTTTTTGTGGCACCAGGGATTGAACTCACAACCTCGCGCCTGACAGACAGGTGCTTAAGCCACTGAGCCAAACTCCCAGCCCTAGTTTTTTGAGGCAGGGTCGCACTATGTACCTCAGACTGGCCTTGCGCTTGAGTTGTAGCCCAAGCCAGCCTCGAACTCACAACGCTTCTCCTACCTCAGTGTCCCAAATGCTGGGATTAAAGGCATGTGCCACCATGCCCGGTTTAAGATAAATTTTTTAAATCAATAGTTCTTTATGAGAGCAGTAATTGTTTAGACAATGCAATACTTTATACCAGCAAGAGAAAATAAGAATATATTAATGAAAAAATGTGTAAGCCTTCGTGAAGTAACTTAAAAAATTGGATTCATGGGAAAATTGGGGGGAGTGTTCTGTTTCTGAATGGAAAGTTCTATTACAGATACAGGGTTTTCTCATTAAGTTACAGGTATAACAGTTCTCTTTTTTAGAAAATGTGTTTGAGAAATAGACAAGGTAATTCTTAATTTTGCCTCAGTGACTCTAAAGGGGAAAAGTAACGACTTTGAAGTGAAAAACTAACACTGGTGACAGAACACTAACCCTTGCAGCCCTAATATCAAAATATACTATGAAATTAGGGTAAATAAGAGTTTGATACTGGTATAAGCATTAGTAGTAAGGTTAACAAAAGGAGAAATCCCAGAAACATACTCTGAATATGATAAAGGAATCCAAAATTAGGAATAAAAGGAAGGACTTAAACATGATTTTTGAAAGTGTTAAATATTTATTTGAATTTATTTGAATTTTTATTTCATCTTAGCCACTAAAATAAAGTCCAGGCAAATTGAAGAGTTAAATCTAAAAGAGTACATATCCTTATCCTACTTTCCTTTTTAAAAGACATTTACCTTGATAGGGAAATGCCTCCCAAACGTCAAAGAATTGGAAATATTGTAATCATAAGGGTAAAGTTCATTATATTTGACTCAGAACATTGACAGTTATTTAATCTCTTTTTTTCTCTCCTCCCTATTTCATACAAATGGATAAATTAAAAGATGCCCATACCAGGATTAGAATTCTGCAAAAATGCAACAAATATGTATCTGTGTGTGTATATGTGTGTATGTGTGTCTGTGTGTGTGTGTGTGTGTGTGTGTATGTATATATATGTGTGTATTTCACTGCAGATTGAATGCTGGCTTTCCAGCTGATTTTTTATTTTGAGACAGACTCTCACTAAGTTGCCAGGAGTTTATCCCACATTAGCCTCCCAGAGAAGTGGGATTACAGGCTTGTGCCACCACACCCAGCTCATTTTTAACCTGCAAATACTTCCAAAAGCATCAGGTCTCTCGTAGATACTAGATGAGCAAAAACTCAAGAAGATGGGTCTGTTTACTAAAAATGAAATACAAGTACATGGGAAATGTTTTTCACTGGCAGGTAAAGAAGTAAAACTTTAAGATACAATGATATGATGTTTATAGTTTTGGAGTTAGCAAGAGTATTTTTCTAATGGTGATTTCATAAAGAGGATGCCGTGATATGTGCTTGTTTATTTAACTCCACTGGTTGCCTGATTTGGCTCAATTGTTTTGGAAAACGAATGGCAACTTTTTAGGCATTTAAAATTAACATACCACTGACCTAGTAATTTCACCACTTGCAGTTATATATCATTTATAACAGTTATTTAATTATTTAATAAGTTAACTATTTTACACTTTTCATAGGAACAGGTGGTCATAGAAAATGTGTTTATAAAGAATTCACAGTAATTGAAAGACATATTTTTGAAGCAAAAATGCAAGGCTCAATTTTATGTATATGTATTGTGTATATATATATGTATATCATATGAGCGTAACCATTCAAAACAAAGGAAATCAAAGATATTCACAGAAAAAACTATTAGAGAATATATCAAAATGCTAAAAGTGCTTGTTTTAGCCACATTTCAACTGTTTTATTTTCTTCATACATACACTTCATACATTTCTACTATATACAGAGCAGAGTCCTGTACCCAAAATAGACATTTCAGTCAGTACTTACAATGAGTGAATTTCTATAATATGTGTGGGTCACTTTTAATTTGAAGAAAATACGAACATGATCCATATCTAATTTAAGAAGTACGGGAGCACTATGGCAAGGAACCTAATTAATAGTACCTACCACTTACGTTTTGTTTTCAGAATGTTTTTACATCTCTGTTATGTGACTTTTTTCTGTTCTAATCTGCCTAAGTCAGGAATTCCTGCTAACCTTAACCCTGTCCTACCAGACTTGTGAAGTCCAGCTGATCACCAAATGGGGTATTCTTTAGAGATTTCTCTTGATTTTATATTTATGTTTTCTCATAACTGTTGCTTTAGTTTAACCTCTTCCTATATCACTGAGGTATCCCAACTTGTCTACTTTCTGTTCTCCTCTTTTTTTACCTTCCACATTGGTGCCAAAATTATCAAATATATAAGTAACTACCAGAATTTTCATGTGTATGCTATAATAAATAGATTTTGTGGAAGACACCCAGGGAGAGAGTGACACTGGTTCCACAATTTTGCTACAGTGATTACTCTATAAAATACAAAATTGATCTGTTAAACCTACATTGCTCCCTCTCAAATTTATAATTTATGAGAATCACCTATGGAACTTTTTAAAGTGCAAATTTCCCAACCCCTGAAAATTCTAATTCAAAGAATCTGTAATCCTGGGAACCTGCAGTCTTGCTTTTCATGATCTTCATCGTGTGATCCTAGGGTAAATTGTTAAGGTACATTGACTTTGGGATAAAATGCAGTCTCAAACTGGGCATAGTGGTGCATGCCTATAATCCCAGCACTTGGGAGGCTAAGGCATGAGGATCATTGCAAGTTCAAGACCATCCTGGGCTACAAAGTGAGCTCAAGGCCAACCTGAACTGCATAGTAAGTCTCAAAAAGACAAAAAAAAAAAAAAACCACAAAGAGTGCAGACTCATTACTTTCCTATTGTTCTATTCACAAGTTAGCAAAGCTACCCGTTCTGTTCTCATTTTATACACTTTCCTACATGACACACCTTATAGTCTAAGCCACTCTATTTTGTATAGGTCTCTGAATTTGGTTCCTACCGCTTAGCAATTGTATTTGTCACCTTTCTGTTGCTAGGACAAAATACCTGACATAAAGGAGAAAAGCCTTGTTGGCTCATAGTTTCAGAAGTTTATGTCCATAGTCAGGTGGCTCTAAGGCAGAACCTTTATGGCAAATGGGCATAGCAAAGGATAGGTTCACTTCCTGTCTTCTGGAAAACAAAGCAGGAAGAGAGCTAGAAGAGAAAAGTAGAGACCAGGGGCAAGAATATACCCTTAAAGATCATCCTCTCCCCCAGTGACTTACCTCCTCCAACAGTCTCCATCTCCTAAAACCACATTCAGCTGTGAACTCATAATCCATAGATGAGGGTAGGACTTCCATGACCAAATCATCGTCTAAATATTCCACCTCTGAGCATATGAGCCTACTGGGCCACATTTTGTATTCGGTACATAAGAGGAGCCCCTTTTGCTGTGCTTGCTCCTTCTACTAACTTGTTGGCCTAGCACATTACGTTCAGTGTATATGTAATCTGTATAATATATTCCTGGACACGCTCTCACAGGCAGAATCTTTTGCTCTTTTGTATTTCTGTAGTTTGCATTTATTGCATCACACACATAATAAATTAAGCTTACTTGTTTACTTATCTTCTCGCTAGACTAAAAGCACCTTGCAGTCAGGCATACCATTTTATTTATTTTAGATCTGTATTATAGGTTTGTCGCAATAGTTGCACAATAAGTGTTTGCCAGATGATAAACAATCCAGTAAAGAAGAAAGGGAAGAAGTGCTTAATTCCATTTTTTTTCAGTGAGGAGAATGAGATCTTAGAAATTGCATTCAGTGTTTGCTTACAGTTACCTACCTTGTGAGTATAGACCTGAGACTCTCACTCAGGATATTTTCTAGTTTTGGAGTTTAAAGGAAAGACAAGTCAGTAAAATTAACTCTTCCTTTTTTGGGCGTTTTTCTCTTCACATGTAGTTGCTCTATTATGTTTCCAGAGATAGTGTTTTAATAAACTTTCCATTATATTTATACATTATAAAAACAATGCCTTTTTCTCTGGGTCAACAACATTTACTGAACATTAAGCTGTTTTTCACTTTCACAGTCAGCTACCTACACTCAGTTTTGTAATGCCTGTTTGTATCTGTTGGAGAAAACATAGTGCCCACTGGAATATTCACATATACTTGTTTAATGAAATTGAACTGATATTTATATAGGGAGTGCTTCCTTTACAATAATTAAGGCAAAAAAGTCCACATGTGTAAGTATTCAAGTGGATTTCTATTGTTGTTTTGAAAGTTTTCAGGGTTTAGATGTGTTTAGCTTTGCTGTAGACTTCATTCTTAAGGTGTTGATGGAAGTCGAAGACCAGCTGCAAAGTTCAAATCTAGTATGCCATAAAATGCTTGTAGCTATGGTTTAAACCAAATGTTAGCAGTGAAATATTTAGTAGCAACTGTTCTTTTAAAAGAAACATTTTAGATAATTAGAGTCATCTTGTAATATTCTTATAACCAGCTGTCAGCTTTTTACTTTTTCTGCCAATATTTCTGGAACTGAAACCAAGAAATGGAAGTTAGGGTACTATACTTTGAAATAAACTAAACATTTGAAAAAAATCTTACAGGATTTCCAAAAGGAGCTCTTCCATTCTTCAAAAGATTTTTATAAAAAGCAAGTATGTATCTGTAATAATTCTCCCCAGTGTCAAACTGTAATAGTAGAAATGTTTGAGAAATGAAAGAATAGCCTCTGTTAAAGATTATTAAAGTACATTTAAGCATTCTAATTCCATTTTTGAAATTTTCTGTTACAGTCCTTTAGTTTTGTTGCCTTGTGTAGTCAACACCTCACTATCCTTCCATTGTCTCCTTTCAGCTTTTATTCTTTCTACTTTCAAGATACTCAGATCTCCATTTCCTATCACATCACCTTTCAATAATCTTGATTTTTTTCACTGTTAGACAATAGTAGTAGAACCCCTTTGTCTTAGTTACTTTTTGCTCATTGCCAAGACAAAATACCTGATGCCCAAAATTAGGGAAGGAAAGGTTTATTCTTAGAGTTTCTCGGGAGTTTCAGTCCTTACTTAGTTGGCTCCAAGGCAGCATGGCATGGCGGGGCTGCCGTTCATGTGGCTGCAAACTGCAAGGCGCGCTGGCAAGAGAGCAAGAGCGAGAGAGTGCCTGAGAGTACCTGCGAGAGAAGGCAGAAGCGCAATAGGAAGACCCGCCTCATTTACACTGTATGTCAGCTCCACCCCTGTGTGGGTACAGCATTCACATTGCCAATCCAGGTGCTAGACAACAAACTGAACACAAGCAAGCACCAGATTTGGCCCCATCAAAAGTATATGAGGACTTGGGGGGATATAGCATACCCAATACATTCCACCCCTGGACCCCCAAGTACTCATGTACATTCTTAATACAAAAGACATTTAGTCTATCTCTAAGAGTTGCCAAAGTCCTAACAGTTTCAGCATTGCTAAAAAGTCCAAGTCCAAAATCTCCTCCGAGATCTATGGCAAACTCTTAACTGTAATCCCCTGTACACATGAAAACGAGATTAAGCACTTCCAACATATAAAGGCATAAGATAAACATTACCATTCCAAAAGTTACAAACGGGAATACAAAGCATTGGAACCAAAGCAAGTCCAAAATCCAGCAGGGCAAACATTAAGTCCTGCAGTTCTCTGCTCAGCAGCTGAAGAAACCTGGTTGCAAGCTCCAAAAGGCTTGAGCAATTCCACCCCTGTGGCGCTTTCAGGGGTCTTAACTTCCATAGCTTTCCTTGGACGATCCATGTTCCTTGGCTCCACCCTTACATCTTTACACATTGCTCTCTGCAGGTGAGGCAGAAACTGCCTTAGCCTTTTCGTGTACTTAAAACCAGTGCCACATGGATGCCACCAAGGTCTGTTGCAGGCTGGAGCAGTAGCCAGGTTTTCTTCTTTCTTGCCTGTAGGGGTTGACTGCCTGGATCGCTGAGCTCTGTGAACCTGATTGTGAGGAACAGCTTCTCTATGCCGCTGCCATTCTGGAATCTGGTGTGGCTGCCTCCATTTTGGGACCTTCTGTGGCCTCTGTCGCCACTCTGGGACAAGGTCCTCCGTGGCTTTTTGTTGCCACTCCAGGACAGGGCACTCTGAGGCTTTATCCTCCAGGCAAACTCTTTCACTTTTGAAGGCCTGAGGCTGCAAAGGGTGAAGGCCCGCTGCTTCCCCGGGATGCCCCCAGGCCATCTTTTTTATTCCTTAGTTCCTTCTCAGCAATTAAGGTCTCAGCTCGATTTTTACAGTCCACAGCTTCCTGGCCAAACTCACAAGGTTTTAAATCACCATGCTGAGCTCCTTGCTCTTTATTTACAACATAAATCTGGCTAAGAGCCCCCAACAAAAGCCAGACCACCATTTCAATATTTGGTTGCCTGGAGATTTCTTCCATGAGATTAATAAATCCATCGCCCTTAATCTCAGTCGCAGGCAAAGTCTCTGGGCATGGGCAGAATGCAGACAAACTTTCTGCCAAGCCGTAACACACGTCATGTGGAGTCCAACACCCAATGTCGACCTTCTTCCCAGCAGAAACCTTCCAAGCCTGGTCTTTACCGGCAGACTTTCTATCAGCCTTCTGGTCTCCTGGGCTCTGACCAGAATCTTCCATACAGAACAACTAAGCCGTTCCAGCTCTATGCATGTAGACAACATCTCTGAACCTTTCCAAACTTTCCCCACAAGCCATTTCCAAAGGCTCTCGAACCACATGGTCAGGAATAGTCACAGCAACGACCCCACTTCTCTGGTACCAAATTATGTCTTAGTTACTTTTCGCTCATTGCCGAGACAAAATACCTGATGCCCAAAATTAGGGAAGGAAAGATTTATTCTTACAATTTCTCGGGAGTTTCAGTCCTTACTTAGTTGGCTCCAAGGCAGCATGGCATGGCAGGGCTGCCATTCATGTCGACTGCAAGCCACAAGGTGTGCTGGTGAGAGAGCAAGAGAGCGAGAGCGAGAGAGTGCCTGCGAGAAAAGGCGAAAGCACAAGAGGAAGACCCGCCTCATTTACACTGTATGTCGGCTCCACCCCTGGGCGGGTACAGCACTCACATTGCCAATCCCGGCGCTAGACAACAAACCGAACACAAGGAAGCGCCAGACTTAGCCCCATCAAAAGTATGTGAGGACTTGCGGGGACATGGCATGCCCAATACACTCATCTTCCTTTCAAGTCTTTTTGTACACTATTAAGTAAAAAAAAGTAATTCTGCACTGATATTTAATCCTTTTACATTTTGACTATAAGTAGATTTTAGTAGTTGAAACTAATTGTATTTGTATGATTATGTAAAATGTTTCACTTTACAATCAAGTGGAATGCACTGGTTAGATTTCTTTCTCTGAATATATGTTAAGCATCACAAATACTATTGTTAGCATTTAGATCACAAGGTTTATCTTTTCAGATGCCCTTCATATTGCTCAAAATTATGCCGTTCATTTGATGTGTAATTTTATTTTACAGCTGTTGATTCTGAGTATATTTTCCCTATGGTTTCAGTTTGTCAATTTGTCTTTGTTTTTTTCTGTTTTTGTTTTGTTTGTTTTTGGTTTTTGGGTCTTTCTGTGTCAGGATCTTGCTATGCAGTCCAGGCTGGCCTTGAACTCACTTTGTAGCCCAGGCCGGCATAGAATTTGCAGCAATTCTCCTGCCTCAGTCTCCCAGGTGCTGGGATTACAGGCATGCACCACCACACCCGACTTCAGTTTGTCTTTATAATAACTCACCTGTGAGATAATTTATTATTTTTTTTTCCTGAGGCCCCCTTCCTATACTCTTCACTCTTCGCAAATTAGTCTTGATTGCTCTGTAGGTCTGTTTCATGGCTGTTGCCTTAAGACTAGTTTTTGCTGGCATCCTGGAAATTCTCTGTATTGTTTGTGGTGAAGGTCTAATTCCTGTACCTGTGCCTTTATGGTTTACTCCTTCATTTTGCAGGGCATTTTCTCTAGAAGCTTCCTGCTGCGAGATAGCTAGTAAGTAAGTTTTTGAGATTTTACGTAGCTGAATGTGTCATACTCTACATTTACAGTCGTGTAGTATTTTAAGTGAGTGCAGAATTCTAGAATGCTTCAAAGTTGTCTTTATACTAAAAATTTTGAAAATATTGATTGCACTAGTATCTTCTAGCTTCCAGTTTTGCTTTTTAGTAATCAAGTGCCATCCTAGTTCTTTGTCTGTCTCTGTCTCTTTCTCTTCCCTCTCTTCCCTCTCTTCTCTCCTTCCTTTCCTCCCTTTTCCCTCCCTTCCTCTCTCTCTGCCTCTGACTACTATTTTCTCTTCATGCCTGATGTTTTGAAATTTTATGCTATGTACCTTGGTGTTCCCCTTCTAAGCATGTATTTTGCTGTGTACTCAATGGGTCATTTCTTTCTTCAAAATTAATCTTCAATTATTGGAAATTTTCTTGCATTATTTTAGAGTTTCCTTCACTCTATTTTCATTGCTCTTTTCAAACTCCTAATCAGATACTAGCCTTCCAGGTAGTTTTTCTAATTTTTCACCTTTCCTCTTACTACTGATTTGTTTCTTTTTTGTTCTTCCTTCTTGAAAATTACCTTGACTTTTCCTTTGAACTTGTACTGAGGTTTGTTGTGTTGGTGTTGTTGTTTTTGTCTTTCCAATTCTTGTTCTCTGTTCTTACTGGTTTATTTTTTCAGGTGCAAAATTTTCGCTTGGGATATTTTAATTATACTTCTGTGACATTTTCCTCTGTCTCATCTTTCCTTTCTTAGCCACTTATATTTTGTTTTGGTCTCAGTCTTTAATATTAGAAACTTTCTTCAAATGTGTTGAGATCCTTGGGTGCCATTCAAATCAAAAGGCATTATAAAATGATTGAAAATTCTGGGTTTGAAGTCCAAGATCTTTACTGTTGGTGAAATGTGCTATATGAAACCTCTGAATGTCATAGTCCTTTTCTCTAGGTTGGTTAGTTTGGGATTCTTTTGTGAACAAAATACAGTCTTCTGGGCCAGGGATTTAGCTCAGTGGCTTAAGCACCTGCCTGGCAGGCGCAAGGTTGTGAGTTCAATCCTCGGTACCAAAAAAAAAAAAAAAAAAAGAAAGAAAGAAAAGAAAAGAAAATGTAGTCTTCTGTGTGAGGCTGCTTGTGTTTCAAAACTGTCCTGAAAAAGCAGCTTTGAGTTTCATCAGACTTTCACATAATCCTCTGATTTTTTTTTTTTTAATCTACTTCTGAGCCTGTGAAAGCCCAAGTCCCCTTGGGTATAGTTTTTCCAGAAACCATATTTTCTGATTTCTGGAGAATTGGGAAATCACTGGCCACATTAAGTACATTTGCAGGCCTCGAATTCTAATAGTTATAGGAATCTCCAGTCCCAAGTCTTTTGAGGTTTCGTGAAAATTTGCATGCTTATCTTTAGGCAGATAAATTTAGTATTCCTCAGTTCTGATACCATTTTTCCCAGTCTCCATGTATTAGGATTTAGGGTTATAGTTTTCTAATTCTATCAAAATGCTTTTTTTCCTAACTCTTACTCTCCTGACTTAGAAATGATTAGGGAAACAAAAATATTTACTCTCATATTTTAAAACAGAAGTCTATCCTGTCCTTTCTGTAAACATGCTGTTGTACAGCTTTTTCCCATTTCCAAGATACAGAATTATCTTGAACACGTCTTTATAGTAGTCTGTACAGATCTGTATCATATAACTACTGTATAGTATTCCATAAATGGCTTTGCTGTGATTTATACAGTCATTCCTCTATCAGTGCATATTTTAGTTGTTTCTAGTTGTTTTCATGAATACTGCTGCAGTGAATATTCTTTATTTTACTTTTTGGTGAATGTTTACAAAGACAGTCATATAGTAAATTTCTAGTTCTAGAACTACCTCGTCTTAACCACTTACCAGCACAAATATTGAAATACAGGATGGCCAAAAGTTGCATATTTCATTAATTTTTATAAGATAATGTAACAAATACAAAAATGACTTGTTTTATAAAATTTATTCAGTAATTTTTCTGTGTATGGTGTATTTTAAAACATTCAATCTGGACAGTAGTATGTAGTCTTTTTCCAAATTCTTTTTGCATTCTCTTTCTTTGAACAACACACTTTACACTGTTGTGTTGGCCTTGCCTTTTTTCCTGCTACTGGTATAATTTCAATAAAATGTCTATTCACTGCACTGCATAGTGAAGACATCCATGATGGACGCTTGGTTGGTGTTTCACTCTCTGCAGTTTTCAATTATTTGGTCTATTAGACCTAATCTCAATTGTAAATGACTTTTTGAGCCCTCTTATTTTGAATAAATAACAAATGAGCTTCATATTTAGTCTGGAAGGTGCTTAAATATTTTATAATAATATTTTTCCTTGGTTTTTTGACTACACGATAGCTTGTTAGATGTCTCTCAAGTCTGTCAACACCACTCATAGAATTATTATAATCATTGTCTACTACTAGAACTGTTTTAGTTTCATTCTTCAAATTGTGTCATTTCTGTATTACGAATAGTTAACAATAAGGAGATGTCTTTTTTGTCTTTCCACTTCATTAAACAGACTTTTCCTCTCTGATCTGCTAACACTTTTCCCTTTTTCAGTTTTTTCTTTTGCAGATCTTTTGGTACTTCTTTCCTGTTCAGTCTCAGTGTCCCAAACCTATATTGTAAACCTATATTGTAAACAAACCTATATTGTATAAAAATTATATCTAATGTACTTAATTATAGGTTATTATTCACAAATATACATGAATTAGTAAAAGAAAATAACCTGAACTTATTAAATTTCTCTAGAAACAAACATCAAAGGCAAATTCAACGTTCTAAAAAAAAGTATGCAAAAAATAGTCGATATAAAACAAACAGACGTACGTGTGTATCTCATGCAAAAAACAATCAACTAGTTGAAATGACACCTGCCCAAGTAAGCGCTCAGATAGTCAGTATGTAAATAAATGTGCTGCCCGAGTGATGCTTGGGGTAAACTTAAGTGATTAAGAATATGTGTGTTTAAAATTTAATTCATATTGTAGAATTGCCTCCCAAAAAGTTTATATACTCCACAATCTAAAAGCTATCTTTGCAAGGACTAGTTTCTTCCAGTTTTTTGTAATGTGATAGATAATAAATGAGACTGACATTGTTTTCACTTGCATATTTTTAATCTCTTTGATTAATTCTTCAGCTACTGTAAACTATAAATTCTTACTGATATGCCTGGGCTATTTGTAAATTACAAAAAAGAAATTAACTCTTTATTGTATGTAATGCAAATACATCTTCTCAGTTTGCCAGTGGCCTTCTAATTAGATTTATGGTATTTTTGTCAGACCAAAACCTTTTGACTAAGATCTGGGCATGGTGGTACATGCCTGTAATCCTAGCACTTAGGAGGCTAAGGCAGGAGGAGCACTGTGAGTTCAAGGCCAGCCTGGGCTACATAGTGAGACCCTTTCTCCAAAAAAAAAAAAAAAAGTTTTGCCTAATGAGTGTACATCTCTTTCTGTATAACTTATTGATTCTATAGCATTAGTATCAAAACTTACAATTTTCCTTTGTATGAACAATAACCAGTTATAAACTATAATGAAAGACAATAATCCAGTCACCAAATAAACTAAACTCACTTACTTAGAAATAAACTTAACCCATAGCAGAACCTCCATGAAGAAATCTTTTAAAACTACTGTACTTAGAAGGCAGAATTTCTGGGACAGGACACAAAAAAACTAGTCATAAAAGAAAATTTGATAAATAGGACTTAATCAGTATTAATAATATTTGGTAATCAAAGGACATTAAGAAAATGAAATGCCATAGAATAGTGGAAAGTGTCAATATTTATAAGTGCGTATTAACTGGTATCCAGAATAGGTGAACAATCTTTGAAATCAAGATTTTTAAAAAATGAACTACTTAATATAAAAATGGGCCAAAGGCTCAACCTTTTCACAGAAGGTATTCATATGACCAGTAAATACATGAAATAGTTTTCAGCAGTATTGGTCATCAGTAAATGGAAATTTTAAAACCAGGTAAAGGCTGGGAATATAACTGAGTATGTGCATAAGTCCAGGGTCCTCGTTTTAGTTCATAGCACTCAACAAACTAAAACAACAAAAATTGTAGTGGACTATCACTACATAGTGAGATATTCCATAGGATAGCTAAATTTAAAAAGACTGATACCTACATAGATAAGAGGATGTAGAAAATCTAGAATTCTCAGTTTTGCTGGTGGGACTATAAAACAGTAAAGCTTTTTATGAAATTATTTCTTTTAAAGTTAAACATAATACTTACTGTGTCCGGAGTTCCCAAGATCACTAGATTCTGTGTTTGCTAGGAGCATTCATAGAACTCAGCATGTACGGTAGTTACAGTTATGGCTTTCTGATGTTACTTCAGCAGAAGAATGCAAAGCACAGCTAGCAAAGGAAAAGGTAGGTGGGGTAGAATCCAGGAGACACCAAGTGCAAGCTGGGTTCCTCTCCTAGTGGAGTCCCACGAGACACGCTATATTCCCCCAGCAAGAAATTTGACACTGTGTGTGAAATGTTATATAAGTGAGCCAGGGAGTGGGATGTGGCAGCAAATAGAGGCTGAAGCAGGAGGATTGCAGCCTGAACTACATAGAAAGACCCTGTCTCAAAAGATGTAAAAATAATAAGAGACTGGGAAGCTCATTAGAGATTAAGTACAGGGATTTTACTGGGGAACGATCACAGAACTCTTTTGCCTGGCACACATCCAAATTCCAGACTTCCTGGAAGAAGGCAGTTAGTATTCAGCATAAGCCATATTGTTGTAATGTACAGTTTAGGCTCAGGCCACACTTAGGAGATAGGAGGGAGGTGGAAATCCTTCCCAAATCTGAGATTAAGTTCCCAGACACCAACCTAAAACTAACCTTGCAAACAGATCTTTTTAATGGTAAGTATCTCTTTAAAGAACGTTAACTCTTTCTTACACATCTTACAGCCCACTGTTTTGGTAAATATTTCCCTAAGAAGTAAAGTGTTTATCCACTAACAAAAGATGGAAAAATGTTTGTTCATAGCCAGAGCTGGAAACAGCCTATGTATTCAACTGGAAAATGGATAAACAAATTCTCACTTATTTTGAATATTACTTAGCAGTTAGAAAGAACTACCTGAAAAATTAAAACTGTGAATGTGACTCCAGTACCACAATCAAAACATGAGTAAATATCAGAAACATTACGTTAAACAAAAGAAACCAAACACAAAAGAGTATATAACTATGAGATTCAATTTATATGAAGTTAAGAATCAGCAAAACTATAGTTAGAGGAAGCAAAATGTGATTGATGGGCAGCGCAGAAATTAATTGGAAAAGAGCATGATGGAATGTGTGCTGATGGAATATGGATTTAGTGCTACTCTAGGGACTTCAGAAAAAACATTTGGGTGAGCCTAAAGGATAAGTGTGATTGAAATGGCTTCGATTGGAAATAGAAGGAGAAGAAAGATCATGAACCTTGTGTACAAAGGTAAGGCAAACTGTGAAGGAATGAGATTGATCCAATGAAACTAGAGCTTAGAGCAGTGATAGTGAACCTTTTAGAGCTTTTAACGGTAACAAGTAACCCGCTGTAGTACATGTGCCATAGCTTCGCCACCACCGGCTTAGAGTAAGGGTGGAGCATAGTTACTATGGTTATGAAGCTTTGAGTCTGAGCCATATACTGTAGATACTAGAGATTTACCACATTGTTGAAGTTCAGTATAGTGTAATTAGATAATGTATTTTAGGTAACCAGTTCCAGTAATAATGTGGGTAATGAACTGGGGAGGGGAAAAGTTGAATACTATGTGCTTACACTGCCCTTTAAACATCCTGTGCCCTTCTCATTCTTTACGTGTCAGAAATCCCTGTCATTCTTGAAGTGTACCTCCCTTAAGCACACACACTTCAGCCTATAGTACTGCATTGTTCCTAGTAGATTGTTAGATAGTAAAAACTGGAACTCTTACACTTTTCACCTTCATTTACATACATGCGTGAATATTGTCCCTTCTTTCCATCATTCTTCCTTCACTTCAGTGCCAGTATTGTTTACAGAGTAATTGCTTAATAAATGCTTGTTGAGTTAGATACAGCTCAATGTCCCACATAAAAAGTTATTAGGAATCTATTAGTGATAGAGAATTTTGAAAATGGTAGTAAAGAATGTGAGGATTATTTAAGGGGTACATGAAGTGATGTCATACAAGAGAAGAGTTAGAAATACTAAATGTTCTTTGTAGATAGCATCAACGTTCTCTTACTTTAATAACTTTTACCTTTTAATTTGTAGGGACAGCTCTGACATAAAGTATAAAATATGAACCACACATGCAAGAAGTTTTACTTGTGTGTGCATGTGTGGTGGTGGTGGAGTATGTGTGTGTTTTCAGGGGGGTCGTATTTGATTTTGGTTTTATGTTCTGGGAATTGAAGCCTAAACCTTATATATACTAAATATATATGGTCTACCCCTGAGCTATATCCCTAGAACCTGAATCTGAGAACTTTTTAACACGTAACATTTTGTAAATAAATACCCACTTTTAGAAACTTCTCTGTGTGTATTGCACTGACTTTTTAACAGATGCTCAAATAGAGAGGGAGGAGAGGTGGGTTTTGTCCTGGGAAAATGACATCCTGACAAGACAAAAGACCAGTAGTAAAAATAACTAGGCTAAAGGTGGTTTTCCTGTCTCTACATACCAGATATGAGAGTAGTAAAAAGCAGACAGATGGATAATTCTGCTAGTTTTGGAGTGTGCGAACAGAGAAAAAACATTCTGTTCCTTTTATTCAGAAAAGGAATTTCTAGGCTAAATTACCGGTTTCAGTAATAAGTTTCATATTCTGACCAAAGAAACATTTTTCCCCCCTGGAGATAATGACTCATGCTCTTCTCAGAATTTTGCTTTTGTGGAAACTAAAACCCAGTCATAAATACAGCACCGTTATTTGGATCTTTGTGCTAATGATATTATTGTGAGTAGACTAGTGTTAGGTCAGAATGCTAGTATTATAAACCCAGTTGTAAGAGAGGAACCAAACACATTTTAATTAGTTTAGTCCAGAAGGTGTGAAAGTAAGTTTTTTAAATAGTAATTATTATATGAATTATGAGATAAAAATAGAACTTATAATTACATTTTTAAAAATATCTCATCATTTTGAGGGGCTTGTGTGACAAGATAAATTTCTAATTTCTGGCATTGACATTGGAGATACTTCAAAGGTGTGTGTGTGGGTGTGATTTGTTGTGTCCTTCAAAATTGGTATGCGATTATCAAATTACACTCATATTGCCCAAAAAGCAACTACCAAATTATAGGTTATTAGCACTGGCTGAAGTTGAAAGTTTATGTTCCAGTTTTGTTTTAACATTAATCTTGTAAGAAATAGGGGCTTGAATGTGCCCATTATGTACCATAATTGATTCTATTCTGAATTTTTAAATCAAGATATTCCATTACATATTCATCCCTGTAATTACTGTTATTGGACATACATACAGAAGTCTCTGTTGATGTCCCTTATAGTCTTTCCAAGCTAGAAACTTGTCTCTTATCTCTTCATTTTATCTTTGCAGTCATTATCTTTCTTGAGTTACTTCTTTAGCCACTTCCAAAGGATTAGAATTTTAGCTCTTTGAGTCCCCATTTTCAAAATTTCTTTCATCTTCCTCTGTACCATATTTTAACCTCAGCAAAAGTTGATGAATCATAGTATGTGAAGCAATTGTAGTATAACAGCCTGATGACATGTTAAGTAACCAGCTGAAAAGTTTTTTTGTCAGTTACTAAGTTTTATAAGGAAACACTTAACTTACTGGATTATTATAATTTTTGAATTCACATTGGATGATCAGCTGATGGTATAGCAATTAATAAAAATGGAAATACCCTTTTAACTGATCACTTAAGTTGCTGTTTTTATACCAATTTTAGGTCCTCATTCTCAATGCTCTCTTCTTAAAGATGTAGCAAGTGTAATTTCCAACATATTTGCTACATTGTAGCAAGTGTAAGCAAACAGTAAATGTTTGAAAGGGCAAAGTAAAAATCATCTAAGATGTCCCTCTTATGCATAAATCCAAAATACCTTGTCCGTAGGACATTGTATTAAAAGATTGATTTTTTTTAAAAAGTTTATTCTAACATTATTTCACATTGTTATTATCATCAGTGGAACTCTTTTACATCTTGGCTAATGATTCATGTGCTTAAAATTAAGCTAACCTACCTCCGATTGCACTTTTGAGAGATCTCTGTTCCTTTGCTTGCTAAATAGCTATCTTCGCTTACTCAAGTTTTGCGTTAGTGAAATGCCCTTTTACCAGAACAAATACCAAAGGATGATAAATCATTATTAAAGTTGGTCAATAATTGTTGGCAGTGGAGTTTTCCATCATTACTAATGTAATTCTGTTACTGCTAAAAAAACGGGGGCAGATGGCAGACAGTTAAATCAAAATATAATGTTATTGCTTGGTCTTTCTCATTTAAAAAACAATTTAAAAAGCCAAATTTTATTGTCTTTCATGTCGTTTATCCAATATCATAACATTCCTCTTAAAACATACTTTTACCTACAAATAGATGTAGGAAGTATTCACTGACATTTTACCTTTTCTTACAGTTTGAAAAAAATAGAACATTTCTGAATGTAGCTCTTATCAGCTTATCTCATTAAATAAAAATGGAAAATTTTGTTTTGGTCTGTAAGTTTGATGTGTGAAATGCACAGATTAAAAATAGACATGAAATGATCATTGTTAGGTAAGATGAAATTTTCACTGCAGTATACATTTTGTGCTTTATATCTCTTGTAAGCATGGGAATAATATGTCAATAGATACAGCATCAGAGTAAAGATATTTTAGGAGATTACAATAATCTCTAAGAAAGGAAATCAGTTTGAGGACATAGGCTGAGATTGTACTATGGGCAAAAGATAACAGCAAGTACAGATAGACAAACATGTCAGAGACCTTTTGATATAGTAAACAAGAATACTACTTCTAGAACCACATTTTTTTCCAGTGTCTAATCTAATCCTGGTTGTATATTAAATACCTTGTAATAAAAAATGTTTATGACACTGAATTGCATTATTGCTTAATTATGTAATGCAGGTCACCAGGGACTGTGCCTTAGGATGAATGAAACTGAAAGCGAGTTCCTCCTCATATTTCCTGGTACAGGTTAACTAGATAGTGACTGTTGGCATAACACATACTACCAAAATTGAAATGACAACAGGAAACCCCTCCCTGTGCAGAACTGACACACACATTCAAGAAGTACTCCACATTGGGTTGTTTTCCTCCTACAAAGTAGTAAATTGGAATCCATTTATACCTCTTCCTTAACTTCTCAGTATTGGCAAAATCACTGCTGTGATTACAGTTCAGACCTTGTCATTTGATTTTGAAAATACTGTCCTTATAACAGCCAGCTTAAGGCAGTGATGCATATATATTTGCTTTAGTCATTATTTGTGCCTAGGGATCTAGAATCATAGACCCAAACACCATAGCTAAAGTTCTGTGACACTTGGCCTCAGGAAGTAGGGAAGGTTATTGAAAACAGTAGACCATAATGGGGCCTTATAACTGGTCCTTGATCCCCCCTCTATCATTTTGGTTTTCTGACAGCACAGATAAATCTTTTACATTTGGAATGTTGAAAATGTTTGTAGTAAAAAATGAAAACCATCGTCCAAAGAGAATTTCTGTGAAAGAATGCAAATAGGTAGGTACACTGTATCTGTTAGGAATCCCAGTCAAAGTTGCTAGCTCTGTCTTTATTAGCCCACACTAGTCTGAAAATCTATGGATATAAACTGCAAGGAAAAGAGACTCAAAGGATTTACTAAGAAACCTATACCTGACTCAGGTATAGATTAATATCTTCGCTTGTGATGGCAGTATAAACTTGCTACTCACAACTCTTCTTTATCAAAATATTAAGATTAATCAGTGGGATACAGGCAAATTTTTATGTGGCTACCACCAGAAGGAATAATACTTGAATGAGTCCCAATAGTGACAAAGTTACATCCTCGTACTATGGCATAAGGAAATAAGGCAATCATTTTTTGAAGAGGCTAGGGGAACAGTGCAAAACCAAGAAGCTGACTTCTACTGAGGAAGTGTTAAAAATTGTAGATTTCTCCCTAGATTTAGTTGAACTGGGGATAATAGAGCACTGATGTCTATAAGAATAAAAAACCCCTGGGCTGCTTTTGCTTAAGACAAGTCAGGGCTTTTATGCACTGCTCTCTTTGCTACTAAATAATGAATGTATAGTTTGAAAATCTAGGGATTTCCAAAGTATTTTTAGGTGCATTGGCTTTTCATTTGCTCTGATTGTTGTTAAAACTATTAAAGCTGAAGTCACTGGTTAGATTTTTTGTGAAATGGTTAGCTTTTGACTTTTCTTTGGCACCTTTAATCCTGTCCACCTGTTGGACCAGTACATGCCACAAGTACATTGTTCACAAGTTTGGCTGGTTAATAAAGGGGAATCAAAGAATTTGAGCATAAATATTCTAGAAAAATGAAGGCCAAATATTAATGTATTTCTCCATTAGAAGTATTAGTCATTCTTTTAATTCTATATTTTAAAATATTCACCAATGCTGTCATCTTGATCTTGAAAGTATAAATTTAGTTTCTAGAGTTACCTGATTTACTATTGATTTCTGACTTCCTGCTCTTGGTTTATGTGAAATCTGCCTTGACTCGAAAGGAGAAAAGAAATATTTGCTAGAAAACTCTTACCACCATGAAATCATTTGTTTCCTATTACATTGTATATGATGAAATGTCTCTTGTATTTTCCACATTATATTTCCCTATCTTCATATTGCTCTCTCACCATCTTTTGAGTTTAAATTTAGTCTCTTTTTGAGCTTAAATGTTAAGAAATTTCAGTTAATGTTTATTGTATACATATATTTTAATTTTTAAAGATCAAATTGAGAAAACTATACATTTCAAGACTTGGTATGGTTTATGTACCTATATAAAAGTTTAAATGCATGATTTGCCTAGTAATCTGGGATCAAGTATTTATTTATCAGCTGGGTTTGGTAGCCTGTAATCCAAGCACTCGGAAAGTTGAGGCAGGAGGCACTGAGTTTGAGGCCAGCTTGAACTGTATAATGAAACCCTGTCTCAAAAAGACCAAAAAAAAAAAAAGTATTTATTAATCTATGTTTCATTAATGACTCTTTACTGTATTTGATTCTGCTAGTCACGCTGGGCACTTTTACCCTACCTTGTTCACATTTACTGGTAATCAAGTTTCCATCACTGTAAAAGACATTTCTCACCTAGGAATTATTTACGAATATTTTTAAAAACTCATTAGCACAGATCCTCCATAAACCCATCCACAGACTCAAGTTAGGGAACTTTTGTCTTTCATGATGCAATAAATCTCTGAAATATATTTTCACAACACTTTTCATAACACTATTAATATGAATTTAATAATGAAAACTAATTGCAGCCCTTAACTAAAGGAATTTCTAAATACTACTGAGAACTTGATTTTCTACCCTAAAGTTATAAAAGAGTTTCTGTCTCATTAAAAGCATGAGTAAAGTCTGTTTTCTCACGAATTGCTTGTAAAGGTCAGCGAAGGACAGCACTTCTTTAAAAAATGTATAATACGCATCCTTCCAGGGCTAGTGTATATTGCAGCTGTTCTTTTAGACTTCCTCCAGCAATCTCAGTGATTCTTAGAGGAAGAGAATTTTGGAGGCCCTTACCAGGGCTCAGAAATGTGTACTGAAGGACATTTGTTTCCCATTTATTGCCACGGTAAAATTCGTTTAAAATTATCCTTCTTATCCCTCAAATCTAATTAGTCTCTCAGTGCTTTTGGTTTTCCTCTGCAAGGTATCTTCCTCCATTTTGGTCTCACTGTTCTTGTTGCTGCATCTTTTTTCAGGCCCCAGTTTACATTTTCCCTGTGATAATTTCAACAATTTAATTTTCTACTTTTCTGTGCTCTAAGATTTAAGCCCTAGCCCCTAAAGACCTATTCCTGAAAAAGTAGTCTAGTAGAAATTCAAACATGAGGGTAGATAATAATAAAAGTGTTGCCCGGTGTAATGGTTTATACCTGTAATCCTATCACTGTGGGAGGCTGAGGCAGGAGGATCACAAATTTGAAGCCAACCTGGGTAATTTAGTAGCTTAACATGACCTTAACAAGACCCTGTCTCAAAAAGAAAAACTTACCAAAAAAAAAAAGTCTAGGAATGTGGTTCAATGCAAAGGTCTTGGGTTCTATTCTCACACCACTGCCAAAAAGGTGGGGTGGATTTTAAACTATAATAGAAATACCTGGAAGAGGCTGTGGTAAAATTAGGAGAGGGAATACTTAACTTTAGAAATGTTTAAAATAACTTACAAATAGAAATCAAAGCATTACTGGATATGATGGTACATGCTTGTAATCCCAGCACTCAGGAGGCTGAGGCAGGAGGATCACCAGAGTTCAAGACCAACCTGAACTATATAGCAAGACCCTGTCTAAAAACAAAAAACAAAAAAAAACCCAAAAAAACATATTGAATCATGAAACAATTTTAATCACAAGTCTCAGTAACAAGTACAGAAGTAAATTTTGGTTTGGTCTAGGTCAGACTAAAGATTTAATTAAAAATTAGGAAACCTTGTTTTTATTTTCTGTGTGTATGCAAATAAAGAGATATAACTAAGCTATAAAACTATTATTTTCCTATTGATCTCTCTGAGGATGGAAAATATCTTGTCAGTGTTTATCTAAATATTTAGAAAAACAAAGAAGTATTTGTAAAAGTGTTGGTCATTCAACAAACAAGCAGCTTCTGTATTTGTGAAATATAAATATCTAAAAATACAAGCCATTTTAGCAAATTGTGGCTTTTGGAGATCATTAGGCTGACAACCAATATTCATAAATTTTCTCTAAACTTGTAGATATGTACTTCAAAATAGTTTTTTTATTTCTAGTGACTTACTGGTGCAGATACATATTAATATTTTAAAATGTTTTTAAACATAATATACTTCTAAAGTCAGAAAAGGCCTCTGCTGTCTGAGACTGTTTATACAGACGCATAATCTGCAGTCAGGTAATAGTTCTTTAATGTTATCCTAGATTTTAGTTGCTAAGCTTTGAGAAGAATGTTAGCAAAAGAACATGTCAGTGATGGCAAGGAAGGTAATGGTAAACTGTCTTGCTTGAGTTGTAGTTGAAGGGATTGGAGTAAAAATACCTGAGGAAAATTCTGCTGACTGTCAAGTATGTGACAAAAGAGAAAGCAGAACTGCGGGAATGAAAAAGATAGTTTTAGGGGCAATAATGTTAAGGATAACTTCCCATGCACGCCACAAAACGTCCCTTATCAGGTGGTGAGCACCCAGCTCTTAAAAGTGGCTTTTCATTAATTGACTTCTAAAATACTTTCTTGTTTCAACTATTTGGCTAAAAATTAATACTTTTTTTTTCTTCGAGAGACTTTAGACTGAAAGTATAAGATAGTTGCAGACACAGGGTGGGATGGCTTCTTATTCATTGTACACTTAGAAAACTCCCCAGTTAATACCAAACAATTCCAAAGCAGACTTTTTTTCTGTACAAGGCCACATAATAGCTTATGTCTTACAGGCCATATGGTTCTTCTAACATCTGCTCAATTCTGCAGTTGTAGTGCAAAAGCCTCATGAACAATATGTAAACACAGTTTGTTGGTTCTGTGTGTTTGTGTTTTCCAATAAAACTCTGTTTAGAAAAGAAAGTAGTGAGCTGCATTTGACCTCTGAGTCATATTTTGACCACTTTTGTCCTGTAGTATGAAACCCAGAAATAGATGTAAATGTAACTAATGTAAATGGAGAAAGGCTTTCAATTTAGGAATTAAAAAACAAAAAGGCTGAGCCAGGCATGATGGCATGTGCCTGTAATCCCAGCCCTGAGTTCGAGGCCAGCCTAAACTACATAACAAGCCACTGTCTCAAAAAAAAAAATTAATTAAAGAATAAATTGTCAGTAAGTCTTCTTGGACTACAGGAATGCACATCAGATATTCAAAATAATCAGTTTACCAAATAAGAAATCTTCCTCTGTAAAAATTAGTGACAGTGGAGAGTACAGGTATAAGACTCTTTTGTATTTAGCATTTCTGCCATTTGCTTTGTACTTAAAAAGAGTCTTTACTCCTGCTAACTAGTAACGTCTACTCTTGGACTGCCAAAATTACTGTAATTTTACCACTGAAATAAAAAAGGAAACAAAGATCTGTAGTAATCAAGGTATCTGTCACATATTTTGTACTGTTAAGATCACATGATGGAGTTCATTATATTGTCATTTTGTCCTTTGGCCTTTATACAGTATCGTAAAATGGTGCTCAAGGGTCAGTGCCAACTAAACGTAACAGGAAGAGATGCCACAGTAATAAGGTGGGTTGGTCTCAACTAAAAAACGACCATTGACTGCTAGGAAAAAAAGGAAATGGGGAGAATTTTTTAGTGTCGTATCCAACCTGATGGTTTTAGGACCAAAGAACGACTCCCAGCACCATCAGTGTGTCATAAATAAGCATGAAGAACTTTGCTATATTATGTATTGCAGTATAGCACAGTAATTGGTGTTTATAATGAGGATTAAGTCATCAAAACAAGAGTAAATTGTGAATTATGTATGCTCTTATAAGAAAACAGGATTGCCCTAATTGAAACAACTTTTTTAGACATATAGAAAATCAAGATAAGCGAAACGAATGTTAAGAGTTCTAGAGAGTTGTGATTTGTTAGTCTGTATTAGTCGTGGCATTCTGAATCAATAGAGTGGTTCCTTGACTCAAAATGCCTTACTTTAGTAAAAAAAAAAAATCTCATTTTTAAACACCAGATCTTCAAATTGCCTAGATTGCTATTTCAATACTTTGTTTTAGAGTGATTTATTCCCCTCTTTACATAAATTTTTTTGTAAATAGAACAATATGCTTTTAAATTTTATAATTCTGTCATTGTTTATGAACATTTAATTTTTCTAGTCTGAAGAAAGATCTCTTTATTTTAAATGTTACAAGATCAGCATTTTTTTGTTTGTTTGTTTTGTTTTTGCGGCACTGGGGATTGAACTCACAACCTCACACCTGCCAGGGCAGGCCCTTAAGCCACTGAGCCAAACTCCCAGCCCTGATTTTTTGAGGCAGGGTCCTACTATGTAGCTCAGGCCAACCTTGCACTCACGTTGTAGCCCAAGCCAGCCTCAAACTCACAACGCTCCTCCTACCTCAGCCTGCCGAGTGCTGGGATTAAAGGCGTGCGCCACCACGACCGGCTAAGATCAGCTTTATTAATCCTAGGTATTTTCTCTAAATTCTCTAGGTATTTTTCTCTAAACTGAGAAGATGTAATTTTTATATCCTAATGTTCATTTGGTTATATTGTCCATTCAAAAACAATCTTTAAAGAAATCTGAGAGAAGTTTGTAAAAATCGTGGAACAATGTATGCTTTTTTTAGTTGAAGACAGTTTTTTACTCATTGTACAACGTGAAATTCAAACCCTTCAGCATAGTTTTATTATCTGGCTCCTACCTATTTTTTACCTCTCCTTCTTTGTCACAGTCCCACCAGTTACCATGTACTTTAGACTCACATAATTTAAATAAATAAATAAAAGCTTATTGCTGGTAACAGTCCCCTTCTTTTATGGTTGGTGGCTGTGCAGATTCACTGTTGTGGCCATCTAGATAAAATACCCTCCTCATCTAGCTGTCCTCCAACTAAGCTACCTCCTCTCCCTGTGAAATCCCTTCTTATTAGGCCTGGTGGTGAATGCCTGTGATCCCAGCACTGGAGAGGTTGAGGCAGGAGGGTCACCGTGAATTTGAGGCCAGCCTGGGCTGCATAGTGAGTTGAAGGTCAGCCTGAACTACATAATTGGACCCTGTGTCAAAAAAAAAAAAAAAAAAAACTCTTCTGTTCCATAATGATGTACTGAAATGCCTCGCAGAAGCCTTCCCTCTCCTCTTTAGACCTTTTCGTAGTTTGCAGTCTGTCTTATAACAGTTATCACACGGTGTATGTTGTTCCCCAGTAAACTGTAGGTCTTTCAACAAAAGGGAAAGTATGAAAGTACCATACTTAGCCTAGAGCCTGACATTAGTAGATACTTCTCAAAACAGGGGAAGGAGGCAGTAACAAGCGATTCCTCACATCTAAGCTGTAGGCACTATACCATTTAAATAGGAGTCCTGGGAACCTGAGGAACTGGAAGTTGCTGCATTTATTGAACGTTGTGTGCTGATTGCTTGACATAAATCTTTTTCATGTGTTAATCCTCATAGTGACCCAATGAAGTAGATACTTATTATTTCCCCAGTTTAACAATTGGGGAAAATATGAGATTCAGTGGATGGACTAAACTGCCCACTGTCACAACAGTTTTAACTAAGATACCTGAAATTTCAATCTAGTGAAATTTTAGAACCTGCTTTCTTATACACCACTACAGAATATTGCATGGCCATAACTGTAGACGAAATAGCGTCTTTGTTATAGTATACTTTTTTAAATCATCTAGACCTGGGTTAAAAACACATTCTCTTGTGGCAGGCAGCTTCACTTCTCTGACCTTTGTTTTTCTCATATGTAAAATGATAATTCTTACACCTGACAGGGTCATTACATGCCTAAATGCATGGTGCATAGTAAATAGTAAAATATTAGCTCCATTTGCCTTTTCTACACCTTATGTGAGCTCTGGGATAATGGTTCATATGGACTAAGATCTGGCATGAGAAGGCAAATAACCATTAAAGAGTTAGTATCTTGTCTTCTGTATTGTACCTACCTTCCAGAATCTACAAATGTTTTATAACTGTGATGACATTTATTCTTTTTATAAAAAGAGTGTTTTTTAAATGTTTAATAATTATATTAGTCACTCGTAAGTATACTATAGTAGAATGAGAATAAAATCGATAGTTTGTCTACTATACTAGACTTCTTATTCTTAGGGAACATGTGAGACTCTGTGGGTTATTTATTACATAAATGATTTGCCCCAATGGTTCCATGAAATAAACTTCTCAGCACCATTCAACAAAGAAAGCCAAAAACACAGCTGCTGTTTTGGTGTGGCTTATGGTTTTGGTTTTGTTTTAACTTTAACTATTTTATCCAGGAAGATAATCATTTAAAAAGTAGTCATTTGACATTCTGTCTTGCATTCTTCAAATTTTTTGGTGTTTTTAAAAGCTCAATGTAAGTCACTTCTCTATGCACACAGATTCATATGGTCTTTTTACTGTTCAATTTTTTTTGAAGTACAGGAAATACAATTATATTTTAAATCTATAATTTCAGTGAATCTCTTTTGTAAGTTTGAAGAATATTTTCAACGATCAAAAAATAATTTTTTATATTCCTCATCACCTTCCAGTTAACTTTTGTTTCCAGAAGTGAGAAAGCTAAATACTTCTATTACTATTCCTCACCTCCATATAAATTTTAAATTTTTTAAAATTTTGGCTTAGTATGTGTTTGTAGTACATAATGATTATGCTTATTGTGGGGAGTTGGTGCATGTATGTAATACGTCTTAATTTTTTTTACATTTTTCCCCATCTCTTTGTCGTTTGCAAAATATCTAACTCCCTGTTTCCTGTTATCTGTCTTCTATTTTGCTCTTGAGTTTATTTATATTTTGACTTTTTTATGTAAGAGAAATCTTGTTATATTTAAGCTTGTGAAATAACTTTGAAGTATCATTACCACTTGTTTGTAGCTGAGAATTGGTGAGATCAGATTCAACCCTATTGCTCTCTTTAGGTCACTTTAGCTGTTAGGTGAAAAATATATTATAGGGGACAAATAAAAATGCAAGACCATTTAGGCCTTTGCTGTGTTACTTTGACCAGGGTAACAAAAGTAATAATGAAGGAATGTAGACAAATTAAGGAGTTAACTTATTGATAGGTTCGATACAGATTGGTGTAAGGAGTCAGGAATGGCAGGTTTCTGGATTAAGCATGTCATGCTCCTTGCTTCTTTTGTTTGTTCAACTCCTGCTTAACCCTAAAGGATTTGGTTTATGTGTTGTCTTCTGCAGGATACCTTCCCACCCCAACCTCCATTGAGTTAGATGACCACACTGTGTGTTTTTATAGAATGCAGTCCTTCTCCATGACAGCATTAATCCTATTTTGTAACTGCAAATTTAATTGTCATACATACAACCTAAGCAGTTCTTCACACTCTGGATTTACCTCGTGAGGGCAAGGACCACCTCTTATTCTTCATTGTGTACCCAGCTCCTAGCCTGGTCCTAGGGACAGTATCAATACTCTTTTGGTAAATAAACAGCTATTGTCCACAATACCTGGTAGGGTATTCAAATATAGTGATTTAGCTAGGCTTTTGTGGTTCTTTTTTTTTTTTTTTTTTTTTTTTTTTTTTTTTTTTTTTTTTTTTTTTTTTTTTTTTTTTTTTTTTTTTTTTTTTTTTTTTTTTTTTTTTTTTTTTTGTGGTACTCTCGTTTTAACTTACTGAATAAAAGAAAATATAAACATAAATAGCAAGAAATATAATTTGATTGTGTGAGTTTTAATAGTGTCTTAAAAAAAAAACCAAGATTGTTGAAGTATAAAAAATTAAGGGCCCTCAAATCATAATAGCACTTAAAAAATAACTTACAAGTTTTTTAATACAGGTAGTTGGTGCATTGTACTGGCAAACAGTATGGGTCCCATTTGTGTATAGAATGTTTCATTTCAATTAAAAACATCAGAACTGGAATATTTGATAAAGTATATGTATCTCTGCAGGTTCATCACATGTTTGGAGGAAATGCATTGACTTACTAGATATATATTATTGTGAATATACCTAAATTATACTTTAAAAACAGAATGATCTAAAATACTGCAAGTTTACACTCATGTGGAATCAGAAGTAGAAGAGAGAGTGTTAAGCAGACAGGAACAGGGCAGGCAACACGGAGTAGAAATGATCAAAGTATGCTACTTGCATGTACAGATATGCCAAAATAAAATTCATCATTCTGTATAATTAATATAGGGAGAGCAAGGGAGGGAGTGCAGGACGGGCAACGGAAGGGTAGGCTGACCTTGTGATTTCTTGTAACTACGGTTTGAGGATAAGAAGTACGAAAGGAAAAGGATTTGACTTCTGTAGGTTTTATTAGCTCTAAACTGAGTAATGGACCTTGACGTAAGATCCTTTCTGGCCCAAATCTGTTGATTCATAAAATACCAGAGAATAATAAAGGTGATATGTGGTGGGAATTTGGGTTTGAATTGCAACTTTTCATTCTTCTCATAGCCTCAGCTCTGTTTTGATGAGATCTTAGGAAATATACTCAAATACATTTTTAGTGACTTGTTAAATTTAATTAAATACAAATGGCTTTCATAATCTATGCTACAATCAATTACTTTTACTGTAATTTAAGGCAATAGTCTTGATTAAAATATTTAAGATTAATCATTATCCTATTCGAACTATGGGAAATAAACTTTTACATTTAGTATTGCCAATAAATGTATTCTTTTATAGTTTTTTTCACTTTTAAAAGATGTTTTCCTCTTTCATTTAGGTTACTGCTTTGGAACAGCCATAAATCTAATTACTTAAAGTAGTTTTATGTGTAAAACTTGTAAAGGATCAGAACAATGCCTCCACGACCATCATCAGGTGAACTGTGGGGCATCCACTTGATGCCCCCAAGAATCCTAGTAGAATGTTTACTACCAAATGGAATGATCGTGACTTTAGAATGCCTCCGTGAGGCTACATTAATAACCATAAAGCATGAACTCTTTAAGGAAGCAAGAAAATACCCCCTCCATCAACTTCTTCAAGATGAATCTTCTTACATTTTCGTAAGTGTTACCCAAGAAGCAGAAAGGGAAGAATTTTTTGATGAAACAAGACGACTTTGTGACCTTCGGCTTTTCCAACCCTTTTTAAAAGTCATTGAACCAGTAGGCAACCGTGAAGAAAAGATCCTCAATCGAGAAATCGGTAAGATACAGTTTTTAACTAAATGTCATTTTCATCCTATTCTAAAACACAAATAACTGTGCAGATTAGCAGTTTTCTCATTATTGAAATATATTTTCCTGAACCAGTAGCTTTGTAATATAAGTAGCTTTCTTAGTAAAGTATCCTTATAAATCTCAAGTATCTTTGGCTGTTGAGTGTGAAACTTATTTTTATTGCTTTGATATTCTGTAAACTCTTCTTTAAGAAACACCATATGTGGGCAGATTTAGAGTTGTTATGTCCCAGCTTTGTTTTATTATTCTGCAAAAAAAATTGATATGGCTAGCAATACAGTATGTTGGAAAAAAATATATATATATGAATATTTTGGTCCTTACTACATTTATTCATCTGAGATTTTTCTAATCCAGGAAAACTTCTTGTCTCTATTGTGATGTTCAAAATCTATACAGTTCCTTGTTAGTAAGAAACATGTCCGTTATGTGCATGTAATAGGATAATACATTCTTTATATAATGTTCTTAAGGTTTTGTTATCGGCATGCCAGTGTGTGAATTTGATATGGTTAAAGACCCAGAAGTACAGGACTTCCGAAGAAATATTCTGAATGTTTGTAAAGAAGCTGTGGACCTTAGGGATCTCAATTCACCTCATAGTAGAGCAATGTATGTCTATCCTCCAAATGTAGAATCTTCACCAGAACTGCCAAAGCACATATACAATAAATTAGATAAAGGTAAGAAAGTTGTCTGTCTACTATAATTGTTACTGTAGTGAACAACTGTTCCTATGTTTTTGTTTGTATTTTTACAGTCCTTTTTTCTATCTAGATGATAAGCTTTTCGAAGGCAGAGGTTGCTTACTGGCAAGATTTGGTTGATTGCTGAGTATATAATTTGTGTATAATAAATGCTTACTAATTAAATTAATTGTATGTATATGGTGCTGATCCCTTGAATTTTTATCCCAATAAAACTGAAGAATTTTGAGTTTGAAATACCCTCTTTTTAAGGATACTAAGAATCAGAGCTACTTATCTTTTCATAAATAAAAGCAATTGTAAGTAGAAGCATTCAGTGAAATTTTAGGAAAACTTTATATGTTCTTATATATACAAAGAAAAACTTTTCTTAATATTAAATGTAAGTCTGATCATAATGAGTCATGGATACACTGAATAGTTAAATGTACTGATTTCTAGAATTACACGAAAATGGGTAACTATATTGTTGTTTTGGAAAAAAGTGATGTGTTAGCTAAACACTTCTAATTTGAAGTTTTAAAGTAGGTTGACACGCCAGGCATGGTGGTGCACGCCTTTAATCCCAGCGTTCGGGAAGCTGAGGTACGAGGAGCGTTGTGAGTTTGAGGCCGGCTTGGGCTACCACGTGAGCGCACAGCCGGCCTGAGCTACATAGTGTGACCCTGCCTCAAAAAACTAGGGCTGGGAGTTTGGCTCAGTGGCTTAAGTGCCTGTCTGGCAGGCGCGAGACTGTGAGTTTGATCCCCAATGCCACACAAAAAAAATAAATAAATAAAAATAAAAATAAAAAAAATAAAAGTAGGTTGACTCTCACATGGTAGTCAATATAAAATTCTACTAGAACAGTATTAAGATATATTTGCTGCACACATAGTGTTCTAAGTAGTTTAATACAGTATAACATGATCTTTTGAAATTTTACTGTAGTAAACATTTTAAAATAGGAATATTCTTTTCACTCTTCATTTTTTTATGAAAAATTTCCCCACATATAAGGAAGTTGGACTGTGAACATAGTGCATCTAGTTTTCATGTTCACATTTTTGGGGCTATAGAGATGGGTCTTCCGACTTAAATAATCTTAATAGCAGAAAATTGGAAAATCTATTTCCTCTTTCCTCCTCATCTTTTGAAACTTTCATTCCCATCTTTTCCATCATTTTGATTGAGCACCTTTAAGCTTTCATTGATTATTTCTTTATTTCTCATAGTGTTTTACATTAGGCACTGCTGACACTTTGACACCACCTTGAGCCATGAAATATGTCATACAGTTTAAAATGGAAATTAACTTGGTCTCAGGTACTTGTGACCCACTAACACCAGTTTTGTGTGCTTACTATAAGGCAGGAGAATTTAGGCATCGTCTGGCAACTATATCAGATGTGAAATTTTCCAGTTTATACCAGATATTTACCTATATTTAATTAGATTGATTAGAAATCATTTCTGATTATTATTAGAATAATGGATAGTACATATTTCTTAAAATTTATCTCTTGAAAAATGAAATAGACTTGATGATTTCATAACTATGTTTTCCCATTACAGGACAAATAATTGTGGTGATTTGGGTAATAGTTTCTCCAAATAATGACAAGCAGAAGTATACTTTGAAAATCAACCATGACTGTGTGCCAGAACAAGTAATTGCTGAAGCAATCAGGAAAAAAACTCGAAGTATGTTGCTATCCTCTGAACAACTAAAACTCTGTGTTTTAGAATATCAGGGCAAGTATATTTTAAAAGTATGTGGATGTGATGAATACTTCCTAGAAAAATATCCCCTGAGTCAATATAAGGTGAGTAACAAGTTTCAAGAATATTAATTTCAAATTTTAAAAGTAATCACGTAGAGCCTCATAGCTGTATTTTTAGGACATATTTTTTGAAAATTAAATAATGAACATAGGCAGATAACATTTACAAGTTTTTTATACTATGATTATGTAATTTGAGAGACTGAAAATGTTGGCAGTTACACAACTTCAAAATATGGAGTATTTCATGCTTTTAATAAACATTTCAAAAAAATTCGTGATCTGTTGTTGATATGTACTGTTAATACTTTCCTATTATCTTTTTCTATTCATTAAATACCTAGGGAACCAACTGTAGCAAGCATATTGCAAGTATTGAGCACAGTGCCGGGACCAACAAAGTCCTGGCCTTCAGATTGTATATGGTCCAGTAGGGCTCATAGAAGAGACCACAGGCTATTATAATATGAATAAAGTAGCATTTATATTTAAAAATTTCTATCCTGGCATTTCAGAGTTCAGCTCAATGTAATATTTTTTGAATATATCCGTAAATCTGTGAGTCTCCTCTGATTTTTATATAAAATCAAGTGTTCCTCAGGAAATGTTTAGACAGAAGAGCAAGTGGGCCAGTGGGGTGACAGAGGCTCACTAAGTAATACTGCGTTCCTTTTTTTTTTTTTTTAAGGAATAGAACTGTGCTGTCCAGAGCTTATATATATATTTTAGTATATGTAATTTAATTTCTATTCGGAGGTACATCGTTGATCTGTGCTATAACCAAACTCCTAAAATTTACTATTTTAAATGTTATAAGTACTCAGAAATATGGTCTGTAATGTTTGACTTCTTTATCATCTTCGTGCATTCTCATAATACTCTTACATGTTGCTTTTAAAATGAAAAGGTTTACAGAAAATGACTTCTTCCCTTCCTCCTTAATCTCTTATAGTATATAAGAAGCTGTATAATGCTTGGGAGGATGCCCAATTTGATGCTGATGGCTAAAGAAAGCCTTTACTCTCAGCTGCCAATGGACTGTTTTACAATGCCATCCTATTCCAGACGCATCTCTACAGCTACACCATATATGAATGGAGAAACATCTACAAAATCCCTTTGGGTTATAAATAGTGCGCTCAGAATAAAAATTCTTTGTGCAACTTATGTAAATGTAAATATTCGAGACATTGATAAGGTAAGGCTAAGTGTTGGTGCTTATTTTTCTGTAGAAATCATTTTATGTAAACTTTCTATTGAACTGTATTATAATCTGTTGATCTATAGCATATTTTCAGATGAGTAGAAAAATATAAAGTCTCAGAGTATGCAAATATATAATGAATTTTTTGTTTCCATCTACCTTAGTTCTTACATAGCTCTCAGTCTTTTATAATTAATTATAAGTTTTTAAAACTAAAAGTTTTATAGAATTCATTGGACAACAAAACCTGGTCTAATCTAAAGTGAGTCCTTTGATAGTCTGTTAATTCCACTTAGTGTAAATATTCATGCATCTTATTACAGAAATATTAATATCTTTAATGGAGCACTGTTCTAGTTGCTAAGGGCTTTAAGTCGTATCTGGTGTATACAGTATACCAACTTATCTCTTTTTCTGCAGCCTTTTTCTATTTCTTCAATTGTAGTTTTTTTATAATTTTTACTTTTATTGGTACATGTATGCCACTCATAGTGTTACATTCCTGATGGGGAGTTGATACATGTACGTAACACATCTTAATTCTTATTTTCATCCCTTTCCCTTCCCCCCCTTCTTTTCCCTCCATATCTTGGTTCACTTTTGAGTTGTTTTGTTTTGTTTTGTTTTGTTTTGTTTTGTTTTGTATTGTTTTGAGACAGGGTCTTACTGTGTAGTTCAGACTGGCCTTGAACTCACTGTGTAGCCCAGGTTGGCTTCAAACATGTAATGATCCTTCTGCCTCAGCCTACCAGGTGCTGGGATTACAAGTGTGCGCCCCCATACCTGGCTACACTTCAGTTTTTTGAGACAGTCTCAGTATATATAGTTCAGGCTTGCCTCAAGCTCACAGCAGTCCTCCTGCCTCGGCCAATTAAGAGCTAAGATTACAGATATATGTCACCATGCCCAACCCAATGTATCTTTTCTAAACATATGAAAAACTGAATTATATACCTAGCTTTAAGGGGTCATAGGCCTGTATTAATTTCTTAGTAGGCTGATATCCTATCATCCTATTAATGGATGAAGGCAGTAGTAAATTTTGGTGAGGAATCTTCATCAGGATTTATTAAATATGTGAAGAAAAGGAAAGTAGAAAAGCTATGTCTGAATAAAACTTTTTATTGATTCTCTTGTTTATATTAGTTACATTATTTTGTTGTCTGATACTTGGTTCTAAGTATGTATATATTTGTATGAATGTACATTTTGTATAGACTTTTGTTTTTTGTTTTTTTAGATCTATGTTCGAACAGGTATCTACCACGGAGGAGAACCCTTATGTGACAATGTGAACACTCAAAGAGTACCTTGTTCCAATCCTAGGTATGGCAGTATTTGGATATATTTCCAAAGGTCTTATTAATAATTAGGAATGAGATTCAGTACACATGAAATATTTTATTTTACATAATTAGTTTTATGCAAATTATATAAATTACCAGATATTTAGAACATAAGAATTTTTTGTTAAATGAGTATCAGTCACTTTATTGGTGCTAAAATGTTATTCAGAAGAGTTTTCTGATTATCCCCACTATTTAAAGGAGAGCACAGAATATGGTTATTATGCAGATGGTCCTCCACATTAGATAAACAACCTATTATATCATTTACTTAGCATCATTCCCCTTTACATAAAGAAGTAAGAGTTGGCAAACAATACCAGAGCCCAACTACTCTTGTGGTTTCCTTCAAATCACTCTCAAAATACTTATTTATGGTATTCAATCTTCCAAGGGTTTTTAGAACAGATCAGTTTTGTAAGGGGAGAGGGAAGCATTGTGAACATTTTAAGTCATTACTGAGTAGATGTAATAAAAAAATCTAAGGCAGTGTAAGTCAAAAACTTGCTGTCCTCCTATTTCTTTGAGTCTCTACAGAGTTATTAGAGGAAAAAGAGTCTACCCTTGGATATTACAACAGTAATATTTTAAGAAAACTCAATTTAACCCTAAAGATTGAAGAAGGACTATATAGAATAGCAAGGGACCTAACTTGTGAATCCTCCAGAAGTAAATCACCTAACAAATACAGACTGACTTGTAGGAGAGTGAAGAGAATGTCTCATTTTTAATGGATGGCTAGAGATGGCCATCCTCTAGAGCCCAGGTAAAGTTTAAAGAGATTGTTGCCTTCTCTACAGGGGAAGGAAAATAGTTCCTTATCCTACCTGAACTACTACAGGTCAGAAAGTACATCATTCAGGTTAGAAGTTATGGTGTGGCAATAAATAAACCCCAGGATCTCTCTTAATTTTTACTAAAACAACAGTTTATTTCCTAATCATACTGTATGTCTATCACAAATTGGGTGGAGTGATTGTGGGAGGAACAAGAAAATAAGTTGAGGAAATATTGGTTAGAAATTTGTAAATTTCATGCAAATTACAAACATATCATTCCAAGGAGTTCAGCAAACCCCAAGCAAAATCCCTTAAATGAAATTAGGTACATTTATTCTAATGTTTGAAGCATCAAAAGTGTAGCTAGTTAAAAAAGACTGTATTTGATTATCTTCGAGAATTCTATCATCTAAAAAATGAAGTCCCTGTGGTAGTAGTCTGAAAATTTAAATAAATGTTTTAACTTTTCTACGTTTACAAAACAAAAATAAATATGATGCAAAATCAATAAATAAATACAGTTACTAGAAAGATAGAAATGTAAAATTTAAAAACTCTTGCTGAGGTATTTTGATCCAAATCTGTGCTTTCCTTGTACTAGAAAAATTATTTATAATTTTGTCATAAATGTACCAGTACCTCAGGCAAGTATGATGACATACACCTGTAGTCCCAGCTACTTCAAAGGCTGAGGCAGGAGAATTACAAGTTCCAGGTCAGCCTGGAGAGCTCAGTGAGATCCTAAAAAAAAAAAAAAAAAAAAAAACTCAAAAGGGCTGCTGATACATCACTATCTCTCAAAATTAGAATAATTTAGAATGTGTGCATGTGTGCATTTCTTGAAAAAAAAGAGCTTGATTTATGTGTTTGTGTATGCATGTGTGTATTGAATGGGTGGATTTAAGAGTGAAAGAAAACCATACTTTATTTTGTTGGTATAGGCTAGATTCATAGGGCATAGTTCTCTTAGTATGTGTATAGAACACTTCCCATTACTTTATAAGCAATTCTAGAGATTTAAAAATAGTAAAATGTCTTAGATTAATTTAAGTAGGTGTACCTTTAATTTTTTTTAAACAACCACAGGTTTACTAAGTCCCACAATATTTCTTCTTCCTAGATAATTGTAATACATTATTTTTGCCTTTAGAATTCTTGCCAAATTCTCCTACTTAAAATGTAGGTTTTTTTCTATAAATATATGATACTTTTTAGTCTTTGTCCATGTTTGAGCAAAGAATTTAGAATAAATAGGACTTATTTTACAAAGTTTATACATTAGCTTGACTAGTCAGAAGTAGAATTTCATACTGATAATTATTTATGTCCTAAACCTTATTTTACTTACACTTTTTTTTGTGGGGGGAGGGTACCAGAAATCAAACTCAGGACCTGTGCTTGCCAGGCAGGCAGTGTGCCGCTAAGCTATATCCCGGGCCGTTTTATTTGTACTTTGAGAATAGATTAAAATTATGAAGAAGCAATGTGTTAGTTGATTTTCCCATTGGTGGACAAAATACCTGATGCCCACAATTTAGAGGAGGAGAGTCTTACTTTGCTCATAGTTTCGGAGGATTCAGTTCATGGTCAGCTGGCTCCAAGGCAGCAACATCATGGCTGAAGGACATGGCAAAACAGAGCTGCTCAGATCATGGTGGCCAGAAAGCAGAGCAGGAGAACCAGGTCAGAGGAAGGGTTTAGGGACTAGATATGGTACCCAAGTTTGTGCTTTACTGACCCACCCAGACACACCAAGAAGTATGCTTTACTAATAATCCCTTGGGTAGTTCCCAAGCCAATCAACTTGACAGTTAAGCTTAACAATCACAAGCAATGTGAGAAATTTTCAAGTTAATAGTATCTAACACTTGAACTTTTACTGTTGTTCATGGCATTGTTTTAATCACTTTATTTAAGTTTTAATCCTTTTACTTACGTCATTTAATCTTATGAGATAGAAACAGCTTTTTCAGGATAGGTACTATTATTAGTCCCGTTTCACCAAAGCAGTATAAGGCAGCACATTTAGTGACATAATGGGAACAAGATTCTACTTCAAGCAGTCATTGCGAGTCCAGTTTTATGCTTTACCCATTGTTTTATAATGTTAAGAGAAGAAAAAGCTTTTTATTGTACGTGACTCTTTGCAAACATGTCCTTTAACTATGTACATGATTTCATCTATAATATCCTGTACATTGAGGGAATTTGTCATAAAACTTTAAATAACTTTTAATCGTACTACTTTTTAATATTATTTTATTCTTTCCTTAGTTTGTTACTTTTTATGAAGCAATTACTTTAGAATTCAAGTACATTCTTCCTGTATATCTTTTATTTTCATACTGATTTATTTGGATTAGTGAATCGTTCTGAATAAAACTACATTATGTATAAAAGTAATAAATATACTTGTAATTAAGAAATTATCATTTTATCTTATAATTTTCTTTTTATAACAAAAACTCTTAGTTTTTTGGTTTAGTGAGGTATTGTGCATATATATGTATAAAAATAGATAAATGATAATTGTATAGTGCAGTGAATTACTACAAGGTGAATATTCATGTATCTCCTATACCAGTCAGAAAATAAAACATTTACCAGCCTCTAAAAGCCTCTCCTTATGCTCATTCCCAATCTAGTAACTTTTTCTCCTGTCTAGAGGTAGCCACTATCCTGATTTCTATCCTTTTGGATTAGTATTGCCTATTTTGAATTTTATATAAATGGACTCAAAGAATAGGCATTTTTTAATGTCTAAATGATTTTACTGAACATATTTGTAGAATTTTGTCCATTATGTTAGTAACTTGTTCATTTTTATTGCTGTGTAATACTCCATTATATGAAGATATATACTATAATTTATCTATTCTGCTCTTGGACATTTGATTATTTGTAATTTGAGGATATTATAATTTTGCTATTAGCATTCTATACACAAATATACATGTTTCTGTGATTTTGTTCCTAGAAATTAAGCTGGGTCATAAATTATTCATATATTCACATTTAGTAGATTGTGCTTATTGATTTGGTTGTAACAAATTATACCCAGCTTTTAGTATATGAATTCACCATTACTACATAATATTCTTAACCACCATTAGTATCCTTAGTCTTTTTAGTTTCAGCCATTTTTATGTATAGTGATAGCTCCATGAGATTTTAATTTTCATTTTCTGTATGAAAATAATGTAGCCTAGTTTTTCATGTTTATTGGTCATTTCAGTATGATCTCATGAAGTGCCCTGTTTCAGTCAATTACTTGCCTGTTTTTCATTTCTTAATAATTTGTAGAAGTCACTTTTATACTCTAAAGCTTTTTTTCCCTCTTTTTTTTTTTTGGTAAATTCATTTTTTTCTTCATAATTTTGCATAGGTGGAATGAATGGCTGAATTATGATATATACATTCCTGATCTTCCTCGTGCTGCTCGACTTTGCCTTTCCATTTGCTCTGTTAAAGGCCGAAAGGGTGCTAAGGAGGTAAAGTATTTCAGGGGGGACAATTATGATTACCTCTAAGATCTCTTTAATTATACCTCTGATTGAATTTTTTCATAAATAATAGATCAGACCTGTCACAATTTTTAATAACTAGGGCCGGGAGTTTGGCTCAGCGGCTTAAGCGCCTGTCTGGCAGGCACGAGGCTGTGAGTTCAATCCCCGGTGCCACAAAAAAAAAAAAAAAAAAAAAGAAGACTATCTTGGAAGAACTTCAGAAATTTATGATTAGTATTATGCCCCCCAAATTCATATCAATAGATTTTTTAAATACGCAAAATGACTACATAACAGTGATTGAATGCAAGTATGTGTCGTCCATCCTTTGTTTTGTATTTCCTATTTAAAGAAAATATCTAATTTGAAATGGAAAAAAGGCAAGAAATTGCTTAAATCTTGAGAAACCAATATGACTTTTGGTAGATTTTACATTCCAGTTATTGTAGAGACAGCTGTTGAATTCTCCTTTCCAGGAAAGAAAAGTGTTTTGAAATGCATTTTATAAGTTAATTGCTAGATTAGTGATTTTTTTTTCCTTTCTTTGCTTTTTAAGGAGCATTGTCCATTGGCCTGGGGAAATATAAACTTGTTTGATTACACAGACACCCTAGTATCTGGGAAAATGGCTTTGAATCTTTGGCCAGTACCTCATGGATTAGAAGACTTGCTGAACCCTATTGGTGTTACTGGGTCAAATCCAAATAAAGTAAGCTTTTTCTTATTGTAGTTTTTTTCTTTTTTAATGACAGTCAACTACAACATATATATTAACTTTTCTTCCATCTCTTAGGAAACTCCATGCTTAGAGTTGGAGTTTGATTGGTTCAGCAGTGTGGTAAAGTTTCCAGATATGTCAGTGATTGAAGAGCATGCAAATTGGTCTGTATCCCGAGAAGCAGGATTCAGTTATTCACATGCAGGACTGGTAAGGAAAGTCACTGAGTTTCTAACGTATCAGTTGTAATCTATATGCAGATCTATATGTAATCTAATCTGTATGTAATCTATATGTATTTTAGTTATAGTGGCATAAATATGAGGATAAAATTTTCTATGTGCTAATATTTTGCGTGTGCCTGCTTCTTTTTGATTTGGCACTATAGCCTGCCTTCATTCATGCAACACATATTTATTGAATGCCAATTGTATGTAAAGCACTCAGGAAAGTACCAGGTAATGAAGTTGTGAAGTAAACAGATCTCCACTGACAATTCAGTCTAATGGTGAAAGCAGACATGAAACAGATATAAGAAGAAATATAAGATTGTAAATTGTGGAAGTGCCATGAAGCAAGAGAAAATAGTGCAATTAAAAAAAAAACTAACTGGGGGAGGGTGGTTTTGCAGGGGGTAGGCTAATACATGACTGAGTCTGAGAAATGGTAACCTTGAAGTTGAGACTAAAGTATAAATGCATTGTTCATTGAGCTGTGGTGTAGAGAAAATAGTAGTTTTTCACTGTATTAGTCCTGGTCCTCCAGAGAAGAATGCAGGTAAAATGGAACTTAAATATTGATCTAGTTGTTTAATATTTCCCTTAACTTTGGAACCACACATAACTGGGTTCAAAGACCATTAATTTTCCCTTATTTCTCAAGGACAGACTATCAGCACTGGGAGAAAATATTTCTTTTCTTTGGTGTCTCCTTCTTTCAGTTTCCAAATTTATCATTCTTTCTTTGGCTGAGTTGTAGATTATAGATAAACCAGCTAATGAATATTGGACCAAAAGGTCCTGAAATATGCCTATCCCAGGCAAGTAGCAGCGGCACCAAGAAGGGCCCTAGCATACTGCACTAAGGAACTTTTTCAGTTTGTAGCTCAATAAGAAATTTACCAGTTGCTTTTGTGAACTGAATAACATTTTCCTGCATACACAGTTTAAAAGGTGTGAGTTTCTTTTTTGAGTAATTGTAGCTCTTTGTAAGGATTGATATTTTATGATTTGTATTCTTTCTTAGAAGAATTCCTTCTTCACTAATTAAGTCCAAATATGGTTACAAAATACTAAATAATATAAAGATATAAAAGTAAAATAATAGCCTAGAAAGATGATACAACAGTGAAATAAATCATCACTGTTACATAATCATTCAATTTTCTTATTGCATTGCTTGGTATCTTGCAACATCTTTCTAGGGGTATAAAAGCAATCTGAAACACCACCTCTGTAGGTTTTTTTTTCTTTTGGATTTTTTTTAGGCTTTCAGTGGACTGAATTTTTCACTTTATACCTGTAATACAAAAAGAAGAAATTTATAGAGAAAGATATATTAGTTACTAGACAAATCATAGTAGGAATGCAAAGATAGATAATAAGACTCTAAAGTGGTGTTTCTCCATTTAGGCCAAATAATTCTTTGTTATAGGAGATATCTAGCACATTGAAGGATGGTTAGCAGCATCCCTGGCCTCTACCCTAGTAGACACCAGGACCACCACCACACCAAGTTGTGTGATCAAAAATGTCTTCAGACATTACCAGGGTCCTTAGAACCTAAAAGGGAAAATCACCCCAGCTGAGAACCACTGCTCCATTATTAAAGTTACTCTAATAATGATGGTGAAATTTATCATATAAATAAAATACCAGATGACACTATCCTACATGAATTTTCTCAAACTAATGGAAATAGTGAATGAGCAATACATTTCTAAAGACAAGTAAGACACAAAATTTGATATTCATATTCACTCAACAGAAGTGGTTACTGTCACAAGATTTTATGACAAGAACTGTCTCGTATTTTATAGTTGTCTTTCAATCTTTATGATGTTACACACCAGTACTTGCTTTTATTTGCACTTTCTAAGTGGGTAAATACGGAAAGTAGGTGTGTACAAAAAGTGACTAGAAGGAAAAGGGTGATGTAGAAATTTTTAAAATTCACTTGATTAATCATTCTGTTTGGTATTTATAAGTATAAAAAATGGAAAATTGCAATTACTGAGTAGAGAAGATGACCCATCTTTAAAATTATGAGCCATCAGTTTTCAAAAGTGTTCCAAATTTTGACAATGTAGTTTAAAGTTTGACAGAGATGTATTTCAAAACAAGGAAAATGTGGTTTTACTATGTCTCAATTCTTTTAAGATATCTAACAAAATTGTATTTCATCATTACTTTATCCTTCCATAAATTTTTTTATGTTAAAAATATACCCAAAAATAAGTAAATAATAGTACAGTCCATAGAAACCCAGATAACAAATAATAATAACTACTTTGCCTAGTAAATTAGGGGTTAAACATTTACTATCTCTTGGCTGGACTATTGGAGTAGCCTCTCAACTGTCCTCCCTTCTTCCATTAAGTAGCCAGAATAATCTTTCAGAAACACAAATCAAATTTGTCTTTTAAATAGCTCTCACTACAAATACAATTGAAACTTTTTAATCTGATTGCAAATTTTACATGTGATTAACTTCACCTTCTTTCCTTGTCTCTTCCTTCCTCATTACTGGTCATTAGGCTTATTGACTTTATTCCTTTTCTTCTGTCAAGTCAAACTTGTTCTTTTCTTGGGGCTTTTGCACTGTTCCCTCCATCTGGATTTGCTTTTCAGTGGTCTTAGTGTGGATGACTTCTTGTCATTTGAGTCACAAATAAAAGATTAGGTCTCAGTATCAAATGTTTTTGTTTATTTGACTTCCCTCTAGAACGGTAGCTGTGTAAGTGCAGTGTCTTGCTGTTTTGTAACTCCAACAGCAAGACTAAAACAAGGAAAACAGTACACATTTAACAAATGTTGAGTAAATATGTGCAAGTAGTATTTCTTCATACCTTCGAATAAATTGTGTGTAAAAATCCAGTCATATGGCTGTTTTCATTTGTAGCTTTAGAAATGGCTGAGTGTATTTTTTTTTTGTATAATGTTAATAAGCATTCATACCTACTCATCCTCCAACTTAACTATACTTAAAGGGAATAAATACATTACTTGGAATTAGAATGTTGCATTACTGTCTTTTTAGTTTGTTTATACTATTCAGGTACGGTGTTTCAATGGGGTATTCTCTCCCCTTTTTTCTCCTACCTGTTTTTACTTTTAAATTTGAAAGCCTCACAACAAGTTAAATTCAAGCAAGGAACATAAAAGTTAAGTTTTGATTTTATTACTTTACTGTTTCTCATTCTTTTGTATCAGAAACCTTATCCAGTTAGTTAACAAGATACTAGGAAGGGATCTCATCAAAAGGAAGAGTAAGTGATTCACTACCATCCCTTGGTATTACAGTCTGACCTTCTCCCTAACTTAACTTTGGCATTTACTGTTCTAACTGTGGTTGGGAGTAATATTAACCAAGTATGTGATCAGATTTGTTCCATAAATATTGTGCTTAAATTGGTTCTTACCTATCCCTAAAGATGAAGTTTTAAGATGAGAATATTTTATAACAGTTAATAAACAGTATAAAGTTGAACATTAATTTGATTTTTTTCTTACAGATTATTCATGAATCTAGGGGAAGATATATGACAAAGAAACCCATGTAAGATATTACTTTATTTTACAGAGTAACAGACTAGCTAGAGACAATGAATTAAGAGAAAATGACAAAGAACAGCTCCGAGCAATTTGTACACGAGACCCTCTGTCTGAAATCACTGAGCAAGAGAAAGATTTTCTTTGGAGTCATAGGTATGTGTTAAGATGGAGATTAGCTTTTCTTTATTGTAGAAAAAAGAACTGACTTTGGTAGAGCGTGCCATATTCTTTTACCATGCCTAATGTGATAAATAAAGCATAATTGATTTTTTTATTAACTTTATTAAAACTATGGGTATAGATTTATATTTCTAGAAAAATGTGCTTTGTTGATACTTACCTTATTCATTGAAAGCTTTTAATTTTTGTTTTTCCCTGGTACTGGGGATTGAACCCAGAACCTTCAGACCCAACTATAGTTCCAACCATTTTTATATTTTGTTTTGGAACAAGAGTCTGGCTCAGTTCTCTTGACTGGGCTCAAATTTGGAATCTTCTTGCCTCACCCTCCCAAAGTGCTGGGATTACAGGTGTGTGTTACCACACCCACTTTTTACATGTTCTTATTGGCACTGGGGATTGAATCCTAAAGCCTTCGACTTGCTAAACATTCACTCACTATACCCCTAACCCCTAAAATTCTCTTAGGACTTTCTTAGGATTTTAAAAAATAAAATCCAAAGAAAAAGCCCCATGTAATTCTAGAGCAATTACTTATCATTTTATTGGCGTAAAAATTATAATTTTCTGGAGTTGTCTTCCATTTTTCTGTTTTTCTTAAACTTTCTCAAAATGATACCATAATTTATTATTTTCACTTACACAAAAATTATCCTGCTACTTGTAACTAACTGGTATATTTCACGGAACAGTTTCAAAACATTTCTGCAGAAAGTTTTAGTGGTCTGGTAACCTCAGTAGAAGCCATGAGTCTGTGGTTCCAGTTGCATAACCATCTGAGCAACCTAAAGAGAGACATAATATGTACTCATAATTTTTTCTTAACTGTCAACTAAATTTATGTATTTATTCTCCACTTGGATTTCCTTCAATTTTCTTTGCCATATATACTTAACTCTTAAGTATATATGTAGATAATACACAGCTGTATTGTTAAATACTTATTTTATTTTTTAAAAAGTTAGTCATGATAATAACTTGGGAACTTCTCAAAGAATACATAAATGAAGAGTTAGACCTCTAGGCCTTTTGAATAACATGGAAGTATTTTTTTTTCTTTTGTCTTTCCAACAGACACTATTGTGTAACTATCCCTGAAATTCTACCCAAATTGCTTCTGTCCGTTAAATGGAATTCTAGAGATGAAGTAGCTCAGGTAAATGCATGGCTCAGAGCCCTGAATAAACATTGTACAAAACTAATGTCATCCAAATCGTTTTCTCTCAGAAAATGTGCATAAATTTAAGAGATGAAATAGACTGTTAATTGTGGTAATGCAGTAGAGAAAAATGCCATTCATGTCCTTTCTACAGATAAAACTCATTAGAACTGTAAATTTTAACAGTTTCTCTTAAAACTAATTTTAAAATCAGAAGTAAAAAATCAACTAGCGTGTTCACTCAGAACTGTCCTTGCTTTGTAAATGTAATTTTTTTTCTTTTCATACACAGATGTACTGCTTAGTAAAAGACTGGCCCCCAATCAAACCTGAGCAGGCAATGGAGCTTCTGGACTGTAATTACCCAGACCCTATGGTTCGAGGTTTTGCGGTTCGATGCTTGGAAAAATACTTAACAGATGACAAACTTTCTCAGTACCTAATCCAGCTAGTACAGGTAAAATGATGTAAAATAGAAAATAGTATTTCATTCCAAATATATGTAATTTCCAAGACTTATTTTACTAACTTCAGCAGTTGTATGCCTTAAAAAAAAATCTGTTTTATTACCAATGGCATCTACTTGGTTTCTGAAACTTTGCTTTAAATTCAACGACGTAGAAATGGAAGCTAATTTATTTGAGTTTTTGTTCTTTTAATCAACCAGGTCCTAAAATATGAACAATATTTGGATAACCTGCTTGTGAGATTTTTACTCAAGAAAGCGTTAACAAATCAAAGAATTGGACACTTTTTCTTTTGGCATTTAAAGTAAGTCAGATTATCTCCCCCACTAAATTCTTTAGGTATATATACTGTATGTCACTTGCTTTCTTAATAAATGTACAAATATATTTTAGTTTGGCTGAGATAGTTTTCCATGTTGAAAATATATTGCAACTGGGCATGGTGGCGCACTTCTATAATCCCAGCACTTGTGAGACTGAGGCAGGAGGATTGCTGCAAGTTCCAGGCAAACCTGGGCCACATAGTGAGTTCAAGGCCAGCCTGAACTGCATGGCAAGACCATGTATCAAAAACCAAATATATAAACTCCTGTTTTTTTCTCTCTGAAATTAAATATGAAATAAAAGTCAAAACTGAATTTTAACACCTGGGAGACTAAGATTGGGGGATCACCAAGAGTTTGAGGCCAACCTGGGCTACATAGTGAGACCCTGTCTCAAACAAATCTGAATTTTATATGTGAATGAGAGCTGAAAGAAATATTTTTAAGGGTTCGATTTGACGTTAGGCTAAGTAAAAATCTGCTAGGCACAAATTAATGTCATTATAGGTCTCACTGTATTTATAGATTAAAATATCCAATATAAATAAAAATCTTAACCTTGGAATTCAGAACAATAATGGCAAAATCCTGTTTCCTACCAGAAAACAAGCCAATTAAGAATAATAATATTTTGTAGGATGAAGTATATTTCGTACTAACAGTTGGAGGTCATAAGCCATATATTTTAATAAATTTAGAAATAGATTGTGTCTAAAAGGAGTTTTTAAATTTTAGCATTAAAAATGACACCTACAAGCTAGATTTAAAATAAATGTAGAGATAGTAAGAGTATGAACATATGTGTCAGGGAGTATTCATTAAGCTCTTTGCTCCC
>RJWM01016077.1:0-46298 GCA_004363535.1 Dasyprocta punctata | reverse complement strand
CAATGTGTATATATACTGCATTTTCTTTATTAGTTCATCTGTTAATGTATACTTAGGTTGATTCCCTATCCTGGCTATGATGAACAATTGTGAATTGTGCATAGTGTTGCAATATTATTTCAATTCCTTTAGTTATATTTCCAGTAGTGGAATTGCTTGTTTATGGTATTTCTATTTTCAGTTCTTTTAAGGAGCCTCCGTACTGTTTTTCATAATTGCTGTACTAGTTTGCATTTCCTTCAATATGGCCTGAGAATTTCTCTTTCTATACATCCTGCCTAGCATTTTTTGTGTCTTTTTTGTTTATAGTCCTTCCAACCTGTATGAAATATTACCTCATTGTAGCTTTGATTTGCATTTTCCTGATGATTAGTGATGTTGAATGTTTTTTCATGTTTTATTGCCCATTTGTATATCTTCTTTTTTTTGGTGGGAGAGGAGATTACCAGGAATTGAGCTCAGGATCTCATGCTTACCAGGCAGGTGCTGTGCCACTGAGTTATAGCCCCAGCCCTGTACATCTTCTTTTGAGAAATGTATATTCTGGTCTTTCATCCATTTTAAAATTGGATTATTGCTGAATGGATTATTTCATTTGTTGTTGAGTTTCTTGAGTTCCTCACATATTCTGGAAATTAATTCCTTCTGAGATGAATGTTTTACAAATACTTTCTAATATTTTGTGAGTTGTCTTTTCACTCTAATATTGGTTCCCTTTGTTGTGCAGAAGTTTTTTTAATTTGATGTAATTTTATTTGTTAATTTTTGCCTTTGTTGCTTGCATTTTAGAGATCATAACCAAAAATCTTTGCCCAGACTAATTGCCTGAAGTGTTTCCCTATATTTTCTTTTAGTCATTTCATATCTTATTTTTAAATCTTTCATTTATTTTGAGGTTTTGCGTATGGTAAAAGACAGGAGTCTAGTTTTTTTTTTCTCCTGCATATGGATATCTAATTTTCCCAAGTCATCAGTGAACAAATTCCTCCAACTAGCTTCTACCTCCTGAAGTTTCTACTGTCTTGAAATTGGACTACCAGCTAGGGGCCTATCCTTCAACTCATTAGCCCTTTGGGAGCATTCCAGACCCAAACTATATCATCCTATCTATGTTGTCACATATTTTGCAAATGTAGAAAGAAAAAAGCTTATATTGAGGATCTGTAACCCAGTGTCCTGTTTATGTATCCTAGCTGAATTTCAATTTTCTTTTTAAAAAATCTTTGAGAATAGAATGCCTAAAATCCAGAAATTTGTCCTTAGATGGGCTATTGAAAACTCTTTGGATCTGAAATGAGTGCCAGAATGATTGCAGACAACCTCAACTTCATTATAATTCCTTGTACATGCCTAATGACACAGCCCTGGGTATCATGACAGTCGTCAAATGCTGTGATAATGATCAGAAAGAACCATAAAAGGAGCAAAAAGTGGTGGTACCCAAATTTCCAGAAAATCTCTGCCCATTCCCAGAAAAGACATAAATATTCTTCTCACTTATGTTTATTAGCCTATTCCTCCCCCTTATTTCTTTTATCTTGTATCTGTGACTTCTCTGTGACTCATGGGTTGAAAAGCTGACTTGTGAGCTTGCTACTCATAGTTTGGCCAAGAATAAACCTACCTTTGCTGCTAACTCAATGCTCAGTCTCATCTCTTGGTTCTATGAGTTCAACAGAGAAAAAGGGCCTAGTCTGGGTCAAAAATTGTTGACAGGTGTGAGTATTTACTTAAAAAAAAAGGTTTCATTCATACATTGACTTCTGTATAAACTCCAAATTTTCATTTTGCCCTATTTATCTTCAAAAGGCCTTGTAGAATTCATAGACTAATCAAATGTGCAGGTATCATCTGTTCATTTGCAAGTCAATTTGTACATGCAGTTTTGTGCAGGCCGATGGGAGTTTCCTTTAACATATTTCTAGAAGATGGCTTAACAGTAGGGGTGGTGCCCTACTTCTTTTGCTGTAATTTCTACTTGGGTTGAAATCAGAAGTAAATTTAGAATTGTAAGTAGAATCCTGTTGAAGTTACCTAAACTGAGTAGGAAAGAGAAAAGGAAATGAGGAAAAAGCACCAGCAGGACAAAAACTGCAGTTTTAAAAAGAATTCATTTCTTTCTCTGTGGGTATACAAGTGTGGGTGAGGTTTCTCAATTCTGCAATTGTTGTAAATAAATTAGCTGTGAAACAGTCACAGATCCCCCCCATCCTTAGTTCTCTAAATTACCTCAAGTGTCAAGCTGAGAAATCTGTGGGGCTTTCAGCAATAGCACACTGTTTCATATTATACTTTTTTAAAAGCAGAGACAGAAGCAACCCAAATAATTCCATTTACATCTGAATTAAATTCCTCAGGCACTTCCTGGATTTTATTAGCAATTCAACAAGAAGCCTAGTATTAGGAAATAGGGAATAATTATAAAAGAAAGGGAGGGATAGGAGTAAAAGGGCACTGAATTTATAATGGAGAATTTGGCTGAAATAGTTACTTTTGTACTTTTGATTAGGATGTAGTAGATCAAATTTTAATCCTTCAGAGTAATCAGAGTAATTTTCTATGGCTAAAATATCTTTTTTTTTTTTTTAACATGTACTGTGCTAATTATTCCATTGCAAAAGTCAAATCAATAATAGTGTTTGTAAGCCATCTCAAAGGTTTAGACCCAAGTTTCTTAAAGCCCCTCAATATGTCTGTTTTATAATATAGTTATTTATTAAAGATAATCAGTTATACCCATTAACTCTATGACATTGGGCAAGTTAACTTTTCTAGTCCCAGGTTCCTCACCTGTAAAATGAGGATGCTGGACTAATGTATTTCTAATATTCTTTTCAGTTCTGAGTTCTGTAAGATCACTAAAAATGAGATAAGTAATCCAGTATATAAATGGAAGTCATCCATTTGAATTTAAAGCTGTAAGTATAATGGTGACTTAGTCTTTGCTAAAATGCACTGACTCTGATGCCCAATGTATATCTAAAAGCAGGATAAAAATTTGGCATTTCTGCCTCCAATGGTTCAACTCATTCTCTCCTGTAGCTACCTTGGATTTCAGTAACAGGTCTGAGCAATAAACATCTTATGATGAGTCAAAACTACTCCCCAGGCAACAGAGACTTTTTTACTGCTGATATAGCCACTCCTGTCCAACCTTATGTAGGGGGAAGGGGCTGTAGGCAGGGAAATAATAGAATAAGGGCCTTATTAGGTTTTTCCAGCTAATTCTGACTAGAAGGAGTTAACATTTTACTGGAAGGATTCCTTTGGAAGCAATTAAAAGAAAAGGCATCAGATAGGACAAATAGCATAAGGACTTACATCAGAAAGAGCAAAGGGAGAGCTGACAGGCAGAGAAAAGGGAAAGCCAGGTGCAGAAAACCAAAGTAGCCACTCCTCCCCTACTTCCAATAAAGTGCAAAGGAGACCAAAGGTGGAGGGGGATACCTAAGCTAAAAGAAAACTTCTGTTTAATGTCTAAAAATATATAGACACACACACACACTGGGATCACTATGTTGTTATGCTAGATACACACATGTCCCATTAATCGCTAACTTTAAACTGCTTTTCTGTAAGACTCCTCCTATCTGACCTATAAATTCTGGAGATAAGGCCCTGACAAGGACAAACAGGAAGCAGCCAAACAAAGCCTGCATATAGGCAGATTTGCCCAAGTTAAGGTCCTGTGAGCTGGTATCCATCTAAAGATAGTTCAGGGAGCCTATCAGGTTGTGACAAGTTCTGGGTAATCACCTAGGAGGAAGGGTCCCTAAATCTAATAAAAGGAGCTGGGAACAAAGTGCCTGTGAGTATCCATTTTTCCAGAGCCCTCTCACTGTCTGGGGCAGCTTTCTGTCTTCTGCTTTTTCCTCCTTACAAATGAAGTGTCTTTTTTTCTTAAACTCTCTCCCTCTAATTCTTATTTTTTTTTTTTTCTGTCTTTTTGAGACTGGGTTTCAGTGTGCAGTTCAGGCTGGCCTTGAACTCACTTGGTAACCCAGGCTGGTCTCAAACTCACAGCAATCCTCCTGCCTCAGTCTCCTGAGTGCTGGGATTACAGGCATGCAGCACCACACCTGGCTTGTCCCTCTAATACTTTGTTGCTGCTGAGTTTATGATGCCAGCTAACTGCTCACCCCAGCAGTGCTCACCTCTGGATGCAACAATAAATAGATATCATAGGGAAGAAAAGATGAGGTACTTTTCTTCATGCATCGTAAGGGCTATGGCAAAGGGCAGATTAATAAGGAAAAAAACATAGCAAGTTTATTCAATCAAAATTTTTTGTGGCTGACCAAAAGTTACAGGTGAAGTTGATTTCTTTTTCTTTTCTTCCTTTGTTGCTGAGAATTGCATCTAGCATCTCACACATGCCAAGTATATACTTTACCAAAAAAGGAACCCCATATCTATTAGCATTTGCTGTCCATTCTCCCTTCTTTCTAGCACCAGGAAACTATTGTTATACTTTCTGTCTCTTTGGATTTATGTATTATTGATATTGCACAAAAATAGAATCATATGGTGTGTGGCTTTTTGTGATTGTCTTCTTTCGCTTGATGCCTTCAAGGATCACCCATGTTGCAGCATATACTAGTATTTCATTCCTTTTTATGGTCAGATTAAATTCTACTGTATGAAAATATCATGTTTTATTTATTCACCTGTCAATTAGTTGGTGAACATTATTCTTGGCTATTATAAATAATGCTGCTATGAACAATCTTGCATACATTTTCGTGTGGATATGTTTTCGTTTCTCTTGAGTATGTACCTTGGAGTGCAGTTGCTGATTTATATGTCAAATGTATGTTTAAGCTTTTGGGAAACTACCAAATTTTTTCCAAGCTTACTTCATCAATTTACAGTCCTACCAGCAACATATGAATTTTCCAACTTACCCACTTTCAAAGCCTGCCTGCTTCTCAAATGAAACAAAGATCAGGGAAATTCATCTTGGAAAATAACTTTCAAGAAGCTTTACTCAGTGTTTCTATTAATTTTCTCTTTTTCTTTTTCTTTTTTATTTAAGAGAAAAAAGACACAAAAGAAAAACAAAAAGCAAAAAGGACAAACAAACAACAACAGCAAATCCACAACAGTAACATTATAGGTTTATAAAACAAGATGATAGGAACTTGACAATGGCTGCAATATTGCATATTGTTACTGTCAACACGGTTGTTTACATGAAGAGACATAGACATGTAAAATTGATCTAATCATGAGTATTAACTGTTCTTTCTTAATAACTAATACATTCAGCTGTATAGTCATTTTAGTTATCTTACATATATACATATATATATACACACAGATTTATGTCTTTTTCCTTTTCCCTTCCTTCTTTCCTCCTTTTCCCTTTCCCAATTGTTTTGCTCTTTGAGCAGTTTCTTACCCTTACACAGTATTTATTACAGATTTTGGATCATATATACTGTTTCAGTTTCTTACACTAAGGAGAATGTGGTATTTACACATGTGGTTTTGATTTATCTCACTTATGAGTATGGTCTCGGGTCATGTCCATTTACTTATAAAAGTCTCAATGCAAACTTTCTTGATAGCTGAGTAGTACTCCATTGTATAAAAATGCCACATCTTTTTTATCCATTCCTTGATTGATGGACACTTGGATTGTTTCCAAGATTTGGCTATTACAAATTGGGTTACTATAAACATGGGTGCACAAATATCACTGTGGTATGATGTTTTCAATTCTTCTGGGAAAATACCCAGAAGCGGGATAGCTGGGTCAAATGGATCTCTAATCCTAGCTTTTTGAGGAATCTCCACACTGATTTCCACAGTGGTTGCACGAGTCTACACTCCCATCAAGAGTGGAGAAGAGTTCCTTTTTCCCCACAGCCCTCCAACATTTGTTATTGATTGATTTTTTTTATCTTGGCTATTCTTTCTGGAGTGAGATGGAATTTCTGTATTGTTTAAATTTGCGTTTCCCGAATGGCTATTGATGTTGAACATTTTTTCATAGATTTATTTGCCGTTTGTATTTCTTTCTCTGAAAAGTGTGTATTCATCTCAGATACCCATTTTTGGATTGGGTTCTTGAATTTTAGGGGCCTGATTTCTTTTAATTCTTTATATGTTTTAGATAGAAGTCCTTTGTCTGATGGACAATTGGCTAAGATATTTTCCCAGTTTGTGGGTTTTCTTTTCACTCTGTTGGAGATTTCCTTTGACATGCAAAAAATTTTTAGTAAGATGAGATCCCAGTTGTTGATTCTGGGAAGTATTTCTCCTGTGGTTTGATTTTTGCTCATGAACTCTCTGCCTACTCCTATGTCATCAAGATTTTTTTCTAACTGGGCATAGTGGCACACACCTTTAATTCCAGCACTCAGGAGGCTGAGGTAGGTGGAGCATTGTGAGTTCAAGGCCAGCTTGGGCTACAACGTGAGCGCAAGACCGGCCTGAGTTACATAGTGCGACCCTGCCTCAAAAAACTAGGGCTGGGAGTTTGGCTCAGCAGTTTAATTAAGCATCTGTGTGGCAGGCACAGTGTTGTGAGTTCAGTCACTGGTGCCATAAAAAAAAAAAAAAAAAAAAGGATTTTTTCCTATTTTGTCTTCTAGCAAATTTAGTGTCACTGTTTTAATATTCAGATCTTTGATCCATTTTGACTTTATTTTAGTGCATGATGATAGACATGGATCTAGTTTTAGTTTATGACATACAGAAAGCCAGTTTTTCAAGCACCACTTGTTAAAGAGGCTTTCTTCCAATGTCCATGTTTGGCCCCTTTGTCAAAGATGAGGTGGCTAAGTGTGTTTGTAGTTGTGGTTGTATCTTCTAATCTATTCCATTGATCTTCAGGTCTGTTTTTATTCCAGTGCCATGCTGAATGTATCACAGTAGCTTGGTAATATAATTTCAAGTCAGGGATTGTGATGCGTCCTGCCTTACTTTTGTTGCCCAGAATTCCCTTTGCTATTCCAGGTCTCTTCTGGTTCCAGATGAATTTCAGGAATGATTTCTCTAACCCTGTGAGGTAGGCAAGTGGTATTTTGATTGGGATTACATTAAACCTGTATAACAATTTTGTGGGAATGGCCATTTTCGTGATTTTTTTCCTCCTATCCATGAACAGGGAATATCTTTCCATTTTCTGAAATCCTCTTCGATTTCCTTTTTCAGAGTAATGAAATTTTCACTGTATAGATCTTTTACTTCCTTTGTTTGATTGATTCCTATGTATTTCATCTTTTTGGATGTTATAGTGAAGGGTGTGGTTTCCCTTATTTCTTTCTCAGTGACTTTGTTGTTTGTGTACAAGAATGCTATTGATTTTTGAGTGTTGACCTTGTATTCAGCAATATTGCTGAATTTGTTTATTACATCTAGAAGTCTTTCAATGGATGTTTGGGAGTTTTCTGTGTAGAGCATCATATCATCTGCAAATAGTGATAATTTTTCTTCTTCCTTTCCTATCCTTATTCCCTTTATTTCTCTCTCTTGTCTAATTGCTCTGGATAATATTTCCAGAACTATATTGAATAGGAGTGGTGATAATGAACATCCTTGTCTTGTTCCTGATTTTAGGTTGAAAGTTTCAGTTTTTCTCCATTTAGTAAGATGCTGGCTGTTTGTTTATGATATATGGCTTTTATCAGGTTGAGATAGAGACCATCTATTCTGATTTTCTGTAGGGTTTTTATCATCAATGAGTGTTGGATTTTATCTGTTTCTGTATCTGTTGAGGTGATCATGTGATTCTTGTCCTTGGCCCTGTTGATATGGTGTATTACATTTATTGATTTGTGTGTGTTGAACCATTCCTGATTTGCGTGTGTTGAATCCCACTTGATCATGGTGTATAATCTTCCCGATGACTTGCTGTATTCTATTTACCAGTATTTTATTTTATGTTCATTAGGGAGATTGGCCTGTAATTTTGTTTTTTGGTTGGGTCTTTCTCTGGTTTTAGTATTAGGGTAATACTTGCTTCCAGGAATGAGTTAGGGAGACTTGCTTCCCTTTCAAATTCATTGAAGAGTTTGAGGAGTGTTGGCATTAAGTCTTCCCTAAATGTCTTGTAGAATTCAAGAGTGAATCCACCAGGGCCTGGGCTTTTCTTTGCTGGTAAGGTTCTAATTACATTTTCAATTTCTTTAGCTGAAATTGGGTTATTTAGCAGTTTTACATCTTCTTGATTCAGCTTTGGTAATTCATAGATTTCTAGGAATCTGTCCATTTCTTCTGTGTTGTTGAATCTATGTAAGTAAAGGTTTTCAAAGTAGGTGTTGATGATCTTCTGTATTTCCACAGGGTCAGTAGTGATTTCACCCTTTTCATTTCTTATTGCCTGAATCTGAGTTTTTTCTTTCCTCTTTTTGATAAGGTTGGCTGGGGGTTTATCAATTTTATTTGCTCTTTCAAAGAACCAACTCTTCGATTCATTAATTGTTTGTATTGTTTTCTTAGTTTCAATTGCATTAATTTCTGCTCTAATCTTGATGATTTCCTCCCTTCTTTGTGTTTTGGACTTGACTTGCTCTTCTTTTTCTAGAAGTTTGAGGTGCATCATTAGGTTGTTTATGTGTGTTCTTTTCATTTTTCTGATGTGGGAGTTTAGTGCTATAAATTTCCCTCTGAGCACTGCTTTCATTGTGTCCCACAGGTTCTGGTAATTTGTATTTGCATTTTCATTCAATGGTAGATGTTATTTAACTTCTTCTGTGACCCACTGATTATTTAGGAGAGTGTTATTTAATTTCCATGTGTTTATGGTGTTCTTGTGCATTTTTTGTCATTAATTTCCTATTTTATTGTGCTGTGGTCAGATAATATGCATGGAATTATTTCAGTTCCTTTGCATTTACTTAAGCATGTTTTGTGGACTACTATATGATCTATTTTAGAGAATGACCCATGTGCAGCTGAGAAGAATGTGTATTCTGATGCTGATGGGTGGAACACTTGGTACACATCTACTAGGTCTCTTTGTTCACAAGTTTGATTCAGTTCTGTTACTTCTTTGCTGATTTTTTGTTTGGTTGATCTGTCTCTCTGTGACAATGGGATGTTGAGTTCCCCTGTTATTACTGTATTATTGTTTATTTTGTTTTTCATGTTTATTAAGAATTGTCTTACATAGTTGTATACTCCCATATTTGGTGCATATGTATTTATAATTGTGATCTCTTCCTGTTGAAGTTTTCCCCTAACAAGTATGTAGTGACCTTCTTTATGTCTTTTGATCATTCTTGGTTTGAAGTTCACAATGTCTCCAAACATAATAGCTTTCCCTGCTTTTTTCTGGAGTTTTATGGAGTATTGTTTTCCATCCTTTGATTTCTAGTCTGTGAGTTTCATTTTGAGTTAAATGTGTTTCTTGTACACAGCATATTATTGGATTTTGTTTCTTAACCCACTCTGCTAGTCTGTTTCTTTTTATTGGTGAGTTGAGACCATTTACATTGAGTGATATAAGTGATATGTACTGACTCATCCCTGTCATTATATCTTTCTGTTGTTGGTTTTCTATGTTTTCTCTTTAATTGTTTGCCCTGCTTAGTGATTTCCTTTTGTTGTTGTTCTTAAGATTGTAGCTATCTTTGTCTCTTTCTAGAGTGTCTTCAAGTACTCTTTGTAGTGGTGGTTTGGTGGTCATGAATTGCTTCAGTTGTTCTCTGTCATGGAAGTATCTTATTTCTCCATCAATTTTTAAGGATAGTTTGGCAGGGTACGTCAATCTGGGTTGAAAGTTGTTTTCTTTTCTGATTTGAAATACTTTACTCCAAACTCTTCTTGACTTAAAGGTTTGTGTTGAGAAGTCTGCTGTGATTCTGATAGGCTTTCCTTCAGAGGTGATCTGTTTGTTTTCTCTCAGTATTCTGTTCTTGTGCTGTATTTCTGATACCCTAATTATTATATGTCTGGGTGAAGATTTATTTTGGTTATGGTTAATTGGGGTTCTGTATGCCTCACTTATGTGTAAATCAGATTCTCTTCCCATGTTTGGAAAATTTTCTGCTATTATTTCTGCAAATAGTTTTTGCAGGTCTTTCGTATTGATCCCTGCTTTTTCAATGATGCTTATTAATCTTATGTTATTTCTCTTGGCATCATCTTGCAAATGTTGAGTTGTTGTTTCCTGGTTACTTGTTATTTTTAAGAGATGTTTTCTTTTGTGATCATAAGCTTCCATGCTGTCTTCAAGGTCTGAGATTCTATCTTCAACTTCATTCAAGCAGTTTTGACAACTTTCTATGGAATTTTTCATTTCCTGAATTTCCCTTTGAATCTGTTTTATGCATTCTGTTTGTGTTTTATTTTATTCATTCAATGTTTCCATCATTTTCTTATGTTCTTCTATTTTTTTTATCTTGATCTTCTTTAGATACACACAGCATTTCTTTCGTAGTGTTTGTCATTTCATTTTTTAACAGAGATTATTTCTGATTTGAGTTTCTCCATAGCTTCATGGAGTTTTTCTTTACTTCCTTTGCTATCATTTCAGAAAGTTCAGTTCTGTGACACCCATTGTCTTCCATTTCAGTGTCTCTTGGGTTTGTTCTCAGTAGGCTGGGGAATTGAGATTGCCTCTTGCTCTTTCGTTTTGTCACTTTTTCTGGGACCTGTGTGCCTGGGCAGGTAGGCTTCTGATGGATTGCACTGGAACACTTTGCTGGGTAGAGTTTCAGTCCTCCAGTATTCCTGTGGGCTAGCTGGGGCACACACCCAGATTATGGCACTGGGCCCTTGTGTTCTGTGGTCTGTGAGGCTGGCTGCATGTTCCCCTGATGTATTTTATTCAGTTGCTCTGGGACTCTGAGCTCGACAAAGTTTGTATCCTCCCTGTAGCTAGCAGGGTCACACCCCTGAAGCTTGTTGCCGGGGCCTGGAACCTAGCTGTGTAGCATTCAGAACCTCTGCAACCCAGGTGGCTAGCAGGGGTGCACCCCTGGAGTGTGTCGCTGGACCTTCAGCCTGCCTAGGTGGAATTCAGAATCTCTGGGACCCAGGAGGCTAGGTGGAGTGTACCCCAGAGTGTGGCACCACCAGGATCTTGAGTCTGGCTGCGAGTAGTTCAGAGCCTCAGGAGCACAGGGCCACACCACTGAACAATGGAGTTCATGCCTTGTGCTCTAATAGGCAGAGCTCAAGTTCTCCAAGGCCCTGCAGCTACACTGGCTGCTCCCTGCTGAGTGGCTCTGGGGCTCTGGGCTGGGCTGGGCTCAGTATCTCTGTGACCTTTGAGGCTGGCTGGGTGTTCCCCTGATGGATTGCGCTGGGATGCTGGCTAGGCAGAGCTTGATTCTCTGTGCAACTAGTGACAGCTCACTCCTAGAGTGTGTTGCTAGATACTCTGCCTTCCTGGGTGGGGGTCAGAATCTCCAGGACCCAGGTGGCTTGGCAGAGTGCACCCTGGAGTGTCAATTTTCTGTTTTTATTGTTACTGGGTATTTGAGCTCCTGAATTACTAGCATTACAAAGACATGCTCATCATTAATTTTCTTTTTAAGTTGTTTTATATTTCATACAAAGAACCACATTTTTAAATACTCTACATGAAGGGCCATGGGAGAATCTGGAAGAATAAGATATTGTAATGTTTATTTATTTATTTATTTATTTAGGTACCAGGGATTGAACTCACAACCTCACACCTGTGAGGCAGGTGCTTATGCCACTGAGCTAAATCCCTGGTTATATTACAACATTCAAATATGCATTTCAATTGTATATAAATAGTATCCCAATTCAAACAGCTTTTCTTTATATTGAATTTCTTCTTGGACAGCAATGGATAGAGCATTCTATGATTAAACCCTCATGTTGTGGAGTCAGATTTTCTGAGTTTTTGATCCTGTGTTTTTGAAAATTCTGGCCATATCCCTAGAAAGTTGCTTGATATTTCTGTCCTTTAATTTATTCATTATAAATTACAGAGGCCATATTACTATCTTCCTCATAGGATTATTGTGAGATTGCTTAATATGTTACTATTACTCAGGATGAGAAAGAAAAAGCTTTTTTTGGTGGCCCCAAGATTTATTAGGATATACCTTAATAGAGGTGCTGGAACTTGCCCATGGTGTGCTTGATGTAGAGGGCCTGGATCTTCAGCCACTTCTTGAGTGATGACACTAGGAAGCTGATGGCCATGGGGATATTGTATGCAAACTCACCACCTGTCCTCTTAACATGACCAAAAACCACAGCCAGATGCAGCACCTTCTTCATTTGGAGGTTGATAGTGGACATTGCCTCATCAACTTTAGCTACCATGTTTTCTTTCATGAAAAAATAATACAAATTTTCATAACAAAGTAATAAGAAAATAATAGTTATTATGTTGTATATCATTATCTTCATATTAATTACTCAGTACAAGACATAAAGCAAACAGATTCTTACAAAAAAGAAACAAATATAATAAGACAAACTTTCCTTGTGTGTTAGCAGGGAAGGCAACTTGCTAGGCTTATTTAGGTTGGCCCAGGATTCACGAGATCTGTTTAATCAGAGACTCTGAGGTCAAAAAAGCATCATACTTCTTGGTCAGCTTTTTGAACAGTTTGTTATTCTTGTTGAGCTTCTTCAGTGCCTGGATGTCCATGTTGGGGATATCCATGGCCTTGCCTCATCACCGTCAAGTGGACTTAAGCCTGACCAGTGCCTGAGAAGCATTTGTCCTGAGGATCATAGTTCTTCAAACTGGTCTGTAGCTTTAGCATTTCCAGAAACTTCTGGTGCTGGTATTGGTTCACATATCTCCTACAGGGAGATATGTTGGGAGACATTGCTGCTCATGGTTTTTTGTGTTGATAACCGGAAAAGAGAAAGAAAATATTTTCTGATTTAAAAAAAATGTTTTCCTTTTCTTTTTCCCTTCCCTCTTTCCTCCTTTTCCCTTCCCAATTACGTTTGCTCTTCAAGCAGTTAAAAAAAGATATAAATCTGTATATATGTATATGTAAGATAACTAAAACGAACATACTGCTGGATGTATTAGTTATTGAGAAAGAACGGTTAATACTCATATGATTAGATCAATTTTACATGTCCATATCTGTTAATGTAAATAAACATTTTGAAGATAATGATATGTAATATTGCAACTGTTGTCAAGTTTCTATCATCCTGTTTTGTAAACCTAAAATGTTACTATTGTGCATTTACTCTAGTCATTTGTTAGTCTCTTTTGCTTTTTGTCTTTCTTATATGTGTCTTTTTTTCTCTTAAATAAAAGAATAAATAAAAATAAAAAATGTTTTCAAGGTTTTTCTACTTTATTTTTTTAATTAAACAATTTATTAGTTCATGTTTACAGTACATAATGATTATATTCCAGGTAGGCAGTTGTGACATATACAGACCACATCTTATTTTCACTTCCCCTTCCCCTCCTCTCCTCTCCCCCTTTCTCCTTGTCTTAGTCACCTTCTTATTTGCCAACGATCTATCTCCCATTTCCTATTCTCTATCTTTTAGGGTTTGCTCTTCAAATTATTTATACTTCAGGTTTCTCATATAAGAGAAATTATGCAATATTTAAGTTTGTGTGTCTGATTTATTTCACTTAATATTATTGCCTTAAGATGTATCCATTTTCTTACAAATGACTCCAACTTATCCTTCTTTATAGCAGAGAAATCTTTTCTAATTTTCTCTCTCATTGTGTAGCTGTCCCCACATTTCCACTCTCTTGAAACCTGATTCAAACAGTCTCACTTTATTGTACCTCTGTGCTGTCACAGGTGTTTACTCCCACTTCTCTCCCTGTCAAATACAGGCTGGGACCTTGCCTTCTCCGCCTACCAGCTCTTTTCCTTTTAGCCATCTCAAGTGTTTTCGTGACTCTTTTAAAACCCCTCTCCTGTGGTCACAATCACAGTCTACTTTTATATATTGGTTTGTGAGTTCCTGGGTGAGAGGCTCTAATTTCTCAAGTGTGACTTGTTTTTGAATGCCCTGAAGTGCTGGCACAAAGCAGATACTTAGGAAAAAAAAATATTTTGAATTGAGTTACATACTGGCTTGTGCTACTGAGGTTATAGAAACTAGGGGTGGCAAATTTAGGGTTGTTCTCAAATCACCCTATTTGAAATAGTCTTACTTCTTTCCAACTGCAAGTCTTAGTATCTTGCTTATTTTGGAATACAAGAGAATACATTAATTATTATCTTTGTATAATTCATATTTTAAAATTTGGTATTGCCTTTCACAATTATAATGAGTTTTTGCTCTTGAAATTTTAAAATAATTGCATTCATTTTTATAAATAATCTTAGTGAGTAGTAAGGAAAGGGAATAGTGTAAAAGCACTTTATATTATTTTTATTTTTATTGTATTTTAAAAAATCTTGATATGGTTTTTAAAATTCATTTTATATATGATGGATATGGTGGAAATAAGAGGAGAGCAGGAAGTCTTTCCTCTTTTTTTTTTTTTTTGAGACAGGGTCTTTCTTTGTAGTTTGGGCTGACCTTGAACACACAAGGTACCCTTGAATTTGCAGCAATCCTTTTGCCTCAATTTCCAGAGTGCTGGGATTGTAGGTGTGTACTGCCATGTCTGGCTGGAAATTTTTCCTTTAATCAGGATAAAGATAAAGAATTCACCCTCAACTCTTCCTGCTCAAGGGTTCAGGAAATGGAATGGATTTAAAAGTAGTAGGATGTGATAGTTGTAAAATGTACAAAGGCACAAATCACTTTAACTCTGCCTGTAATACATGTCCGCAGATAAATAGATACAGGAAGCCAATTTGGCAATGAACTACTAAGGCCCAAAAAGAAAGTGTGAGAATAGTATGTAAAACAAGGCAGTATCAGAACAAACCTTGATGCATTGATACCTATAATAAAGAATAATTTTAAAAACAGGCAAACTTGGACTTTGCTAGTCTAAATGGGTTCATTAGATAGATACCCTCTCTAGGCAGAGCTATCCCTAAGAATACTGGCTTGAAGAGGTGGTAGCTTTGTGTAAAGAAAATAGCTTACATTCATCCACAACTTTATGTGAGTATCCATTACATGAATAGTAGAAAATCCACCTTGCACCATGTCTGGGAGACTATTTTGTAGGCCCAATGTGTTTGAAAAGAGGAAAATTGAAAAAATAAAAGTGTGGAGAGTTTTATGTGCAAAGATATACCTGAAATTAAGATACTTTAATAAAAAGTAGAGAAGTAAAATGTGGATTATGATTGAAGATTTATTTATTTACTTATTTATTTAGGGGTAAGGTCTCACTGTGCAGTTCAGGCTGGCCTTGAACTTACTATGGAACCCAGGCTGGCCTTGAAACTTGCAGTGATCCTCCTGCCTCTGCCTCCCTAGTGCTGGGATCACAGGCATGCGCCACTATACCCAACTTTGATCAAATTTTAAAGTGTACGGAGAGGGAATATAGCTCAGTGGCACAGCGCCTGCCTGGCAAGCATGAGGTTGTGAGTTTGATTCCCTTTACCAAAAAACAAAACGAAACAAAAAAACTGTATATGGAGAGCATGAATAGCCTTGTCCACCAAAGTCAAGAACTAAGGGAATCTTTTTAAAGCATAGTGAAAATCATTTTAGGAAAAGAAAGGGGGTATTTTCTCTATTTTAAAGGAATAAGACATTGTTCTTGTGATGCAGTAGGTCTCTATATTTGTTTTGCAACTGTATTGGTTTCTCATTGCTGGCATAATAAGTTATTCCAATTTAGTGGCTTAAAATAGCACACAATTAAAAAAAATTTTGTAAGGCAGTCAGAAGTCTGAAACTAGTTTCATTGGTCATGGAGTAAAGAGAGTTGTTTCCTTTTGGAGGCAAGAGGTGGAATATCCATTTCTTCTGCCTTATGCAGTGTCTGATGGCCACATGTCTCTGTGGCTTATGGTTCCTTCCACTAGTTTCAGTGTCTTCTCTTCCATTATCATTGTGCCTTTTCTGACTTAGACTCCTACTGTGTACCACTTTTAAGGGCTGTCATGATTACATTGAGCTCACTGGATAGTCTCCTGTCTCAGGATCTTTAATTTAATCACATCTGTAAAATTTCTGTTGCTACACAAGGCAACATTTATGGATTCTGGAATTTAGACCTGGGCATATCTAAGCAGCCGTTATTCATCTATCTTTGCAACTTATGTAGAACTTTGTATATTGTAGTAACTTAGAATATGTTTGCTGCATTGTTTGTTATATAACTTTTAACAAGCTTTTTCCTGGGCATTGAGCATTTTTTTTTTTTTTTAATAAAACCAGGACTCAAGTGTCTTTCTCTATTCTTTGTAAAGGACTCTAAGACTCTGTTCTGTCAAACAATCTTCTCTTCTTCAAAGATATTTTATTTTCATTTGGTTCAGATAAATTAAAATGAATTAAATGTCTTTTCCTATTCCTCTGGTATTACTTCTTTTTTTTTTTTCTCAATGAATCCACCAAAAACCTGGTATATCAAATAAAAGCAAAGACTTTTCTGAGCCTTTTACAAACTTTCCTATATCAAACTGGTCTTTTTATTTATTTTTGCCAAGTTAAACTCTGACTTAACTACTGTTTCCTACATCAGACTGGACTTGTTTCAGGCAAAGAAGAGCACTATTACCAATTACACTTTGTATACATTAACTTATTTCTTAAATTTTATGGTGATGGGCAGAGTGTTCTTATCACATGCATTGCAGCAAGTTAAAGAATGATAACTCAAAACCTGGTATTGGTGGAAAAGTGTATAGTTCAGCGGTCAAAGAAAGGCACTTAGGCACTTAGGAACAAATTTTATCACTTAACAAATTTAGCTAATAACCAACTATCTATCTGCTTTGCTACCTTTATCAGTTAGATTGATACATGTATCTCTGTGTGAAGTTAAATGAAGGGAGTGAGAAAGTATAGGGGAACCTTCTGTACTTTCATTATTCTGCATATACTTTCCACTCATTTTTCTACAAACCTAAAACTTCTATAAGAAAAAAGTCTACTAATTTGAAAAATGAGATGACTGTAATCTTAGTATAGTTGTAACATGTATTCACTTTTTAGCTATGATTTTTATTGCTCCATGACGTCTCTCTTTTCATTACAGCATGTTTTGCAGTTCAGATTAATGCTTCCATGATGAATTTATGTAGCTTTTAATAGTCTGTGTAGTAAAATTTACTGTTTTATAGATTAATAGAGTGTAAAAGTTTTGAGAATTACAAAGGTCAACAGTGATAATCCTCCTAATTTCTGATGAAAAGCTGAGGCATGCAGAAGTTAAACAGCTTGTCAAAACTTATTGCTATATATATATTTAACATAGTGTATTGCTATATAAATATATAAAATGTTTTTCTATTGTTTATTAATAAACTGGAAATTTGTGTAATAATTTATTGAAATTATTGTTCTTGTTTTTTCCTTGAATTTCCAGGTGAAACTTTAGTAACTGTTGATCCTTAAGCAGATATCTATGCAGTTCAAACTATTATTAGACATTATGTATTATTTAAATTTCAATATATTCCTTTAAAGGGTCTATCACTTTTATTGGACTATTTAAGTCTTTGGATAAATTCCCAGTTGACTGCTGGTAATAAAATGCATCCTTTGACATGTTTCTTTTAAAAATTCTATTTGGCTTCTTTTTCTTTAAAAAGTTACATTTTCTTACTATGAAATAAGTTTTTACATCTTTAATTTGGGCAGTTGAGTCAACTAATGGAACTTAAGAAAAAATTCACTCATGACTGTGTTTTTTTCTCCCTCTCTTTATGTGACTTATTTATTTATTTTCCAAACTACACAAAATCCAAGTGGCTTGAGTTGCCTTTAAATCTTAAATATGAATGAAAAGAAAAAATGTATAAATATTATGGATTTTAAAAAATTAGACCTGATTATTATACTTGAAGAAGCAAATCTGAACCATCATGACCTGATCAAACCTATTATATTTCAAGTGACCTTATCATTTGGAACCTTGGAACTCTTTAGGGTTACTTGCTTATTTCTATAGTGAAAATGTTCTCAATGAGCACGTATCTTTCACTAGTATGTTTTTTGACACTTTACCTAATCCCTAGCAAGGTACAAACTCATACTCTCTAATATCTCCTTTCATGTCTTCATCTGAATCTGTTACCTTTCTCTAGGATTATTCCATTTACTACTTTTAACCTACTGGTCTTGTTATCATCCTCTTAGAAGTATCTTTTTATTATTTAAAAAACACCAACAACTAAAAGATTTTATCTATGTTATTATATTTCTAACTACTATGATTCATCATTATTAAGCAGTTTCCCATATCTAGTTATCAAACTCTGTCTGTTACTTTCCCTAAATATCTTCCAAGTTACTACCTGCTCCCTGTCCTGATTATTTCTTCTTTGCTTTTTTCTTGTGCTGGGATTGAATATAGGGTTTCATGCATGCTAGTGCTTTACAGCTAAGCTTCATCACTAGCCCAGCTCATTATTTCTTCTTTGATTGAGGTATTCATTAGTTTTCTTCTGGACAACTTTAAAAATAGCCTTGGTATTTTTCCAAATTCTAATTTCTTCTCCATGATGATGTATTTTTATACTTTTGTAGAATGATATGTTTAGAATACAGATGTTTAAAATTCATGGGCCTCCTGTCCTTTTGCAACTTACAGTAATGACAGGTACCCTTTATTAAATATCTTTTTATATGTGTATTTGTTAGGCACTGTGCTAGATGCCTTGAAAACATTATCTTTAATCCTCATATTAAATTTATAAGATAAATACTATTTTTTATTTAAGAGAAAAAAAGACACATATAAGAAAGACAAAAAGCAAAAGAGACAAACAAACAACTAGAGCAAATGCACAACAGTAACATTATAGGTTTACAAAACAGGATGATAGAAACTTGACAATGGTTGCAATATTGCGTATCGTTACTTTCAAAATGGTTGTTTACATTAACAGATATAGACATGTAAAATTGATGTAATCATATGAGTATTAACCGTTCTTTCTCAATAACTAATGCATTCAGCAGTATGTTAGTTTTAGTTATCTTACATATACATATATAAAGATTTATGTCTTTTTCCTTTTCCCTTCCTTATTTCCTCCTTTCCCCTTTCCCAATTACTTTTGATCTTTGAGCAGTTTTTTACCCTTACATAGTATTTATTGTAGATTTTGGATCATATATACTTTTTCAGCTTCTTACACTAGGGAGACAATATGGTATTTACACATGTGGGTTTGATTTATCTCACTTATGAGTATGGTCTCAAGTTGTGTCCATTTACTTATAAAAGTCTCAGTGCAATCTTTCTTAATAGATGAGTAGTACTCCATTGTATAAAAATACCACATCTTTTTTATCCATTCTTTGATTGATGGGCACTTGGGTTGTTTCCAAGATCTGGCTATTACAAATTGGGTTGCTGTAAACATGGGTGCACAGATATCACTGTGGTATGATGTTTTCAATTCTTCTGGGAAAATGCCCAGAAGTGGGATAGCTGGTTTGAATGGGATTTCTAATCCTAGCTTTTTGAGGAATTTCCACACTGATTTCCACAGTTGTTGCACCAGTCTACACTCCCAGCAACAGTGGAGAAGAATGCCTTTTTCCCCACAGCCCCTCCAGCATTTGTTGTTGCTTGATATTTTAATCTTGGCCATTCTTTCTGGAGTGAGACGGAATCTCAGTGTTGTTTTAATTTTCATTTCCTGAATGACCACTGATGTTGAACATTTTTTGACATATTTATTTGCTGTTTGTATTTCTTTCTCTGAGAAGTGTGTATTCATCTCAGATGCCCATTTTTGGATTGGGTCCTTGAATTTTAGGGGCCTGATTTCTTTTAATTCTTTATATGTTTTAGATAGAAGTCATTTGTCTGATGGACAATTAGCTAAGATATTTTCCCAATTCGTGGGTTTTCTTTTCACTCTGTTGGAGATTTCTTTTGATATGCAAAAACTTTTTAGTAAGATGAGATCCCAGTTGTTCATTCTGGAAAGTGTTTCCCGTGCAATTGCAGTTTTGTTCATGAACTCTCTGCCTACTCCTATGTCATCAAGATTTTTACCTACTTTGTCTTCTAGTAAGTTTAGTGTCTCTGTTTTAATATTCAAATCTTTGATCCATTTTGACTTTATTTTAGTGCATGGTGATAGACGTGGGTCTAGTTTTAGTTTACAGCATGTAGAAAGCCAGTTTTTCCAGCACCATTTGTTAAAGAGGCTGTCTTTCTTCCAATGTCCATGTTTGGCCTCTTTGTCAAAGATGAGGTGGCTAAGTGTTTGTGGTTGTGGCTGTATCTTCTAATCTATTCCATTGATCTTCGGGTCTGTTTTGATTCCAGTACCATGCTGATTTTATCATAGTGGCTTTGTAGTATAGTTTCAAGTCAGAGATTGTGATGCCCCCTGCCTTACCTTTGTGGCCCAGAATTGCCTTTGCTATTCTAGGTCTTTTCTGGTTCCAGATGAATTTCAGGAATTCTTTCTCCATCTCTGTGAGGTAGGCAAGTGGTATTTTGATTGGGATTGCATTAAATCTGTATAATAAATTTGGGAGAGTGGCCCTTTTCACGATGTTTCTTCTTCCTATCCATGAACAGGGAATATCTTTCCATTTTTGGAAGTCTTCTTCGATTTCCTTCTTCAGAGTAATATAATTTTCACCATATAGATCTTTTACTTCCTTTGTTAGATTGATTCCTAAGTATTTCATTTTTTTGGATGTTATAGTGAAGGGTGTGGTTTCCCTTATTTCTCTCTCAGTGACTTTGTTGTTTGTGTACAGGAATGCTATTGATTTTTGAGTGTTGACCTTGTATCCAGCAACTTTACTGAATTTGGTTATTACTTCTAGAAGTCTTTTAATGGATTTTTGGGGGTCTTCTATGTAGAACATCATATCATCTGCAAACAATGATAATTTTACTTCTTCCTTTCCTGTTCTTATTCTCTTTATTTCTTTCTCTTGTTTAATTGCTCTGGCTAATATTTCCAGAACTATATTGAATAGGAGTGGTGATAATGTCTTGTTCCTGTTTTTAGGTTGAAAGTTTTCAGTTTTTCTCCATTTAGTAAGATGTTGGCTGTTCGTTTATGAATGTGGATTTTATCAGGTTGAGGTAGACACCATCTATTCTGATTTTCTGTAGGTTTTTATCATAAATGGGTGTTGGATATTTCAAAAGCTGTTTCTGCATCTATTGAGATGATCATGTGATTCTTGTCCTTGGCCCTGTTGATATGGTGTATTACATTTCTTGATTTGCATATGTTGAACCATCCCTGCATTCCTGGGATGTATCCCACTTGATCATGGTGTGTAATCTTCTTGATGACTTGCTGTATTCTACTTGCCAGTATTTTTTTTGAGGGTTTTTGCGTCTATGTTCATTAGGGTGATTGGCCTGTAATTTTCTTATTTTTGGTTGGGTCTTTCTCTGATTTTGGTATTAGGGTAATACTTGTTTCCAGGAATGAGTTAGGGAGACTTACTTCCCTTTGAATTTCATTGAAGAGTTTGAGGAGTGTTGGCATTAAGTGTTCCCTAAAGTTCTTGTGGAATTCAGTGGTGAATCCATCAGGGCCTGGTCTTTTCTTTGTTGGTAGGGTTCTAATTACATTTTCAATTTCATTAGCTGAAATTGGGTTATTCAGCAGTTTTATATCTTCTTGATTCAGCTTTGGTAATTCATAGGTTTCTAGGAATCTGTCCATTTCTTCAGTGTTATCAAGTCTATGTGAGTAAAGGGTTTCAAAGTAGGTGCTGATGATCTTCTGTATTTCCACAGGGTCAGTAGTGATTTCACCCTTTTCATTTCTTATTGCCTGAATCTGAGTTTTTTCTTTCCTCTTTTTGATAAGGTTGGCTGGGGGTTTATCAATTTTATTTGCTCTTTCAAAGGACCAACTCTTCGATTCATAATTGTTTGTATTGTTTTCTTAGTTTCAATTGCATTAATTTCTGCTCTAATCTTGATGATTTCCTCCCTTCTTTGTGCTTTGGACTTGACTTGCTCTTCTTTTTCTAGAAGTTTGAGGTGCATCATTAGGTTGTTTATGTGTGTTCTTTTCATTTTTCTGATGTGGGAATTTAGTGCTATAAATTTCCCTCTGAGGACTGCTTTTACTGTGTCCCACAGGTTCTGATAATTTGTATTTGCATTTTCATTCAATTGTAGATATTGTTTAACTTCCTCTTCAATTTCTTCTGTGACCCATTGGTTATTTACGAGAGTATTATTTAATTTTCATATGTTTATGGGTTCTTGTATTTTTTTTGGTCATTCATTTCCAATTTTACTGTGTTATGGTCAGATAATGTGCATGGAATTATTTCAGTTCCTTTGCTTTTACTTAAGAATGTTTTGTGGACCAGCATATGATCTATTTTAGAGAACAACCTATGTGCAGCTTAGAAGAATGTGTATTCTGATGTTGATGAGTGGAGCACTCGGTACACATCTGCTAGGTCTATTTGTTCATAAGTTTGATTCAGTTCTGTTATTTCCTTGCTGATTTTTTGTTTGGTTGATCTGTCTCTCTGTGACAGTGGGGTATTAAGGTCCCCTGTTGTAATTGCATTATTCTTTGGTTTTTCATGTCTATTAAGAATTGTCTTACATAGTTGGCTGCTCCCATATTTGGTGCATATATATTTGTAATTGTGATCTCTTCCTCTTGAAGTTTTCCCCTAACAAGTATGTAGTGACCTTCTTTATCTCTTTTGATCATTTTTGGTTTGAAGTTCACATTGTCTGCAAACATAATAGCTACCCCTGCTTTTTTCTGGGTTCGTGTTGCATGTAATATTGTTTTCCAGCCTTTGATTTTTAGTCTGTGAATTTCCTTTTGAGTGAAATGTGTTTCTTGTACACAGCATATTGTTGGATTTTGTTTCTTAACCCACGCTGCTAGTCTGTTTCTTTTTATTGGTGAGTTGAGACCATTTGCATTGATTGATATAACTGATATGTGTTGACTCATCCCTGTCATTATATCTTTCTATTGGTGGTTTTCTACATTTCCTGTTTAATTGTTTGCCCTGTTTAGTGGTTTCCTTTTGTTGTTGTTCTTAAGATTGTGGCTATCTTTTTCCCTTTTTAGAGTGTCTTTGAGTACTCTTTGTAGTGTTGGTTTGGTGGCCATAAGTTTCTTAAGTTGTTTTTTGTCATGAAAGTATCTTATTTCTCCATCAATTTTTAAGGATAGTTTTGCAGGATACATCAGTCTGGGTTGAAAGTTGTTTTCTTTCAGGATTTGAAATACTTCACTCCAAGCTCTTCTTGACTTAAAGGTTTGTGTTGAGAAGTCTGTCATGATTCTGATAGGCTTTCCTTCATAGGTGATCTGTTTCTTTTCTCTGACAGCTTTTAGTATTCTGTTCTTGTGCTGTATTTCTGATACCCTAATTATTGTATGTCTGGGTGAAGGTTTATTTTGGATTTGGTTAATTGGGCTTCTGTATGCCTCACTTAAGTGTACATCAGATTCTCTTCCCATGTTTGGAAAATTTTCTGCTATTATTTCTGTGATTAGTCTTCAGAGGTCATTAGTATTGACCCCTGCTTTTTCATTTATGCCTATTAATCTTATGTTATTTCTCTTGGCATCATCTTGCAGGTGTTAAATTGTTGTTTCTTGGTTTCTTATTATTTTTAAGATATCTTTTGTTTCATGATCATAAGTTACCATGCTGTCTTCAAGGTCTGAGATTCTGTCTTCAGCTTCATTCAAGTGGTTTTGACAACTTTCCATGGAATTTTTTGTTTGCTGCATTTCCCTTTGAATCTGTTTCATGTATTCTACTTGTGTCTTATATTGTTCATTCAAAGTTTCCATCATCTTGATCTTCTTTATATACCACAACATTTCTTTCATAATGTTTGTCATTTCATTATTTAGCTGAGAGATTATTTCTGATTTGAGTTCTCTATAGCTTCATGGAGTTGTTTCTTTTTTTCATTTGCTATCATTTCAGAAAGTTCAGTTGTGTGACTCCCAGTGTCTTCCGTTTCAGTGTCCCTTGGGTTAGTTCTCAATGGGCTAGGGAATTGAGACTGCCTCTTGGTTTTTCATTTTGTCATTTTATTCTTGGACCTGGGTGGCTGGGCAGGCAGCCTCCCAATGAATTGTACTGGAACACTGTGTTGGGTAGAGCTTCAATCCTCCAATATCCCTGTGGGCTAGCTGGGGCACACCCCCAGATTATGGCACTGGACCCTTGTGTTCTGTGGTTTGTGAGGCTGGCTGCATGTTCCCGTGATGTACTTTGTTGGGTTGCTCTGGGGTGCTGGGCTATGTGTCCTGTGAGTCTGCCTGGGCGTTCCCCTGGGGGGTTGTGTTGAGATGTGGGACTTGGTAGAGCTGAATCCTATGTGCAGCTAGTGAGGGTGCATTCCTGGAGTGTGCTGCTGGAGCCTCCACCTTACTGGGTGGGGCCTGAGACCTCCAGGACCCAGGAGGCTAGGCAGAGCACACCCTGGAATGTGGCGCCATCTGGACCTTGTGTCTGGTTGTGTGGAATTCAGAGCCTCTGGAGCACTGCACCAGGCAAGCCTGGGCAAGTCCCAGGTGTATAGTGCTGGGGCCTTGCTCCTTGTTTGGTGGGTTCACAACCTCTAGGACCTGCTGCTCCAACAGCACCCCTGAACAATGGAGCTCGCACCTTGTGCTCTGATGGGCAGAGCTCAAGTTCTCTAAGGCCCTACAGTTATGCTGGCCAGTCCCTGATTAGAAGCTCTGGGGCTCTGGGCTGGACTGGATTCAGTACCTCTGTCTCCTGCGAGGGTGGCTGGGCATTCCCCTGTTGGGTTGCGCTGAGACATGGGATTGGGTAGAGCTGGATCCTCTGTGCAGCTAGTGAGAGTACCCGCCTGGAGTATGCTGCTGGAGCCTCCTCCTTACTGGGTGGGAGCCAAGACTTCCAGGACCCAGGCAGCTAGGCAGAGTACACCCTGGAGTGTCAAGATAAATACTATTATCCCTGTTAACAAATGAAGAAATTTAATGATCATTTTGGATAAACAGTCTTTCCATGTTTGTGTAACTGACTGGTGGAGGTGATGTAAGGCCCAGGTATATTTGGGTTGAAAGGTTTTTTTTGTCCATGCAGTTAATTTCCTTTTGCATAAAAATATGCTGTCCTGGTCTAATATATGAGGACATTTTGTAATTGAAGTCATGCCTATTTTGTTAGCTTACCTTATTAATCTTGCTACTTTACCATATAGAGCAAAATAAAATTTTAGAACACACCTTTTTTATTTTCAAAATTTACTGATAACCTACATAGAGATAGGGCCAAGAACTTTTCTGGTTGCTATATTTGCAGTCTGGTAGATGAAAGGGATATTAAGAATTAAATACAATATAACATAGAGCATACGATTATAAAAAGTATGGAAGGTAGAGTGATATTGCAGAAGAGCAAGTAGAAGTGAGTCAAGAGAGATGTCATAAAGGAAGATTTGATTTGTCTCATGAAGAATGAGTCAATAGTTTTCAAGCATCTCCTCAGAGTGTGGAAGTGGAGAAGGATGAGGAATACAGAAGTAAGATTGTTGAGAAAGGGCATAGCTGTCATTAAATCAGAGGCTGGCTTAGGGAACCAGACTGCTCAGGTTGGGTATCAGATTAGGGTGTCAGCCTTGTATCATGTGCATCTGATATCTGTCATTCTGTCAACATGAATGTTCTGATGAGAAAAATGTTTGTGTGGCAGTTCTGAGCATGGTTTATTTTTACACAGAGCAACACTTTTCTTTAAAAGATGCATGTACTTCTGATTCATAATATTATTTTTGTATATTTTCTATATTTCCTACTAGAATGGTAATCGTATTTTGCCTGTTTTGTTAATTGACATATACCTAGTTTGTAGAATACCATGTCACATATATTTATTTATTTATTTATTTTTGTGGCACTGGGGATCAAACTCACAACCTCATGCCTGTCAGGCAAGCACGTAAGCCACTGAGCCAAATTTCCGGCCTTATTTTTTTGAGATAGTTTTGCACTATGTAGTTCAGGCTGGCCTTGCTCACATTGTAGCCCAAGCCAGCATCAAACTCACAATGCTTCACCTACCTCAGCCTCCTGAGTGCTGGGATTAAAGGCGAGCGCCACTGCACCCGGCTGTGATACATATTTAAAAATATGTATTGAATAAATGATTGTTGAATGGATACTTTCAAGTGATGTGAATGGTTATTTTAAAGACTGTTTTGGATTTAGATATTGACTATTTGATATAAAAACTGTAGAATGTATTTTGTACATTGAAATTATTCCATGGGGTGGGTAGTGAAAAGCATAGGCACTAGAATTTGTTTTTCTTTTTGTGGTTGTTCTAATTCTGGCTGTATCACTTGTCACTTAACCTCTCTAAACCTCAGTTTCCTTACAATAAAATGGACACTAATTATAGTACTTATTTCATGGTGTTGCTATGTGGCCTACATGAGGTAGTGTGCATAACTGATGTATAGAAACTGTGAGCTATTATTTGTTTGTTAAATGTTTTCATGAGAACTAAGAAGAGGGTAAAAGGGTTATGGAATATGTCAACTAGCAATATTTGGTGAATGAAATCATGTGGGGAAATTTGTATAAAAACATTAATTCAAATGCTATAAAATAACTAATTTAGTGATAATGGAAACAGGATAAATATCTTAGAAACAATCTTTAGCCCTCCCTGTGAACCAGTGCCATGTGGGGGGATGCTGCTGGCAGGGGCACAGCCAGACCCCAACCCCTTCCAGTGTGCAGGCTGGTAAGCAAGAAGAGTCAACCCTTCACTGCCACCCATAATCAATAAGTTGATCTGGAGAAACACAGGCTGTGATGATAGATATTGAGGTGAAATGCAATTTGTCACTTGTGGTGTTTTGGTGTTTCACTGACTTTGCAGGTCTAGGGCCAGTGGTCTGATCATCTATTCAGAGGTTGGTGGTACACAGCGTGGCATCTAGGAGGGATCTCCTTCTGAAGGTGGTAGCCATTGTTAATTCCCTATTATCTCGTTTTGAAGTCCTGTATCATTTTCATTGTTTTGTTGGGTTGGGTTTTATTCTGTTTTGTTTTGTTTGATTTTGTTATATCTGATGGCATGGGCAGCTATTTCAAAGATAGCAAGATATATTATGGTAGCCATTTGGGGTTTACTATTGTCTTGTTTTGAAGTCCTTTATTGCATTCATTGTTCTGTTTTTATTGGTTCTAGTCTGTTCTGTTCTGTTTGATTTACACTATGTCTGAGGGTATCTGCAGCTATTTTGTAGACAAGAGGCATTATGGTAATTATTGTTGATTTCATATTATTTTGAAGTCCTGTGTTGCTTACAATGGTTTGTTTTGATTGATTTTATTCTGTTTTATTTTCCTTGGTTTTATCCTCTTTACTATATATATATATATATATATATATATATATGCTTTTCCAGTGAGGTGTTATATCATAAAACAAGTACTATATTTGAGATATTCCAAGTTGAATGTAATTTAGTGCCTAACTCTAAATTGTGATAGATAATGAACATCATGCTTGATTTGCAAACACATTTTTATTTACCTTTTACTTTTTCATATATATTGAATATAATCAAGACCACCTCATATTCATTCCAACCCAAATATGAATTCATTTAAAAAGTTAAATTTTATCTTTCTTTTTTCCCCATCTTTTAAGGAGGGTGTTTTATTTAAAGCTTCCTCTGTGCCTGTAGAACCTCAACTTAATGCTATTTTAAAGCACATATGGGGCAACTCCCCCCCTAAAAATGTCTTTCAGTGTTTCTCCTTCAAAAATATAATGAAAGTTTTGTGGCATAATATTTTGGGACCTCTATGATTTGGTCCTCACCTGTCTCTCCAACTTTATTTTATCACTACTGGGTCATCCTGCCTTGTATATCCTTAAAAGCTCAATTATGTTTTACCTTACTTTGGTGTATATGGCTTTGCCCATGTGGATGCCCTTTCTTCTCTGTGAATGCTTACAGTGCTTTTAAGAGGCATGCCTCATATTATTGCCCTTCACTTTACTGTACTTTGCTGTATTGCACTTTGCAGATACTGCAATTTTTACAAATCGAAGATTTTTCTCAGTCTTGCATTGAAGTAAATTGTAGATGTAATTTTTTCAATTTCTTAGATGATGGTTAGTGTTTTTTAGTGATTAAGCATTTTTAACTAAGGCACTTAGAATTAATTGACTGCAATATAGTGTAGCTTATAAATTTTATATGTGTTAGTAAACAAAAAAATAGTTTAATTTTGTTGTGACATTCACTTTATTGCAATGGTCTGGAACCAAACTTGAATATCTCTGAGTTATTCCTATACTAGTTTTTCAAGATAATTCAATTTTCATATTTTGAAGACACCCCTAGTTGGTTGAAAAGCTTTCTCCTCTGGATATAGATACTTTATACTTTTTATAGTACTATTTGCGATAGTGAGTGGAGGATAGTTATTGTTCATAAATTTTAAAACTTTTTTTATGTGTTACTATCTTATTTTAAACAGAGTTGTTAAATAGATATTTAAAGCTTAACTAAGTTCTTTTACTGTTGCTTAGCTTTATTTTTACATGTGTTTTGTTTCAGTGTAGTTGACTTTTGACTAGGAGTTATTCCCTCACATTGAGCTAAATTTATAGATTGGAAATTTTTATCCAACTGGCAAAGTAATTGAGTCTGTGAAAGGCTTTTACATATATATTTTTAGGGACACATCGAAAATACAGTTTTGATGTAGACCCATCATTTTTTTGAGTCCTTTGATTGGAGAATTTCTGAAAGCTAAGTAAAAGTTGAGACTTAGGATCTCTAGAGTCATCTATATTTGTGAGCAATAAGATAGACTATCAAAGCAATATTAAACATAATTTGTTGAATACAGTTGTATTCAGATGACTGAAGTTGATAGAAAATACTCTTTGATTGTTGGAATATGAGAGACAGAAGATGAGATCAGACTTGAAATTTATTTCTTTGATCTGGTCCATCAGCAAGACGACTGAAGTGTAAGCCTAGATTATTCTAGCTTCAAAACAGTATCTTATTTAAAAGAAGTAGTGAAATATTGAAATGTGAATTCTCTAACTGGGGCAGATATTATAGGCAGAGAACTTTGACATCTTATGGAAAAGTCTGGGTAGGTTATGTGGTGAAGAACCTGTGTTCTCAGGTCAGATCATCCTGATTGAATGCTTGTTCCAGTGCTTCATGTGAAAATTTTAGCAGTCCCTACACTGTCATTTCTAGCTTTGCAAACTTCATAATCTCTAACACTCAGTTTTATCATCTGAAAATTGAGGAAAACAACAATATTTATCTTAGTACTTAAATATTAGTAGCCTGATCCAGATATACACAGGAAATTTAGAGGTTGTTACTATTTTTAATGGACTGATGATCAGTTTATGCACCGACTCCTCAATGGAACAATGAAACAATATGGTAATACTAGAACCAACAAGAGTTAGCATATAGGACTGATAAACTCTCTTATTAGTGACAATAACATAAGAGGTAGAGTATTAGATGAAGGAAAAGAATATGGAATATTTAAGCCAGGTGTGGTGGTGCATGCCTGTAATCCCAGCACTTGGGAGGCTGAGGCAGGAGTATCATTGCAAGTTCGAGACCAACCTGGGCTACAAAGCGAGCTCAAGGCCAGCCTGAACAGCATAGTGAGACCCTGTCTCAAAAAGCAACAAAACAAAACAAAACAAAAAACAAAGAACAAAAACAAACAAACAAAATATATACATATGGAATATTTGAGTTTGTTGCATCTGCTTTATAATATTGCTTGTCTTGTTTTGTGTGATGATGACACAGTTGTCCTTTTTGCTAGGCTCTCATTCATATAGAAGTTGGTGAGGTTTAATGATAATATAGGCTTGAGAAATCTGATTTGTGATGGGAAAAAAGCATGATAATAACTCATTATCATTGTCTGGATATAGCCCAAGTCCAACAGAAGATGATAAGAAAGAAATAGAACCAGCTTTGCTTGATTGCAAAGTAAGGTTGCATAATTGGTTTTAAAATAGCACTAAAAATTTCTGTAATTTTCAGAGTGAAATACCAATAATTCTGCTGATTAAATTCTATTTTCCATTTAGTTTTTCTAATCAAACACATTAACTCTACTAAATCTTAATAGAATTTCGTGTTTTAGAGAACATTAAAAAAGATATCAATGGGGAGTTTAATCAAGGACTAAAAACTTAAATATGTCACTCTTTCTTTTTGGTCTGGCTTTGGAAAGACTCACTGATTTTTCCCAATATGCTGTGTTCTTGTTTTGTGTCCCCTGAATATTATACATTCATTTTCACTGTATATTTTTGTGTATTATTTTAAATTTAAAAAAGTTAAATTGGAAAAAAATCAGCAGTAGAGTATAAGTACCTTAAGACCAACAATTGTACCTCATTCATATTCAAATTAGTCATATTAGTATAGCACCTGGAGAACACATATTTCCTGACAGCTGAATAACATTTCTGGTGAGCGTGTATATGGACATGGAGAGTGGAGAGTACATGAACTGATGAGAATGTGCTTTCAGTCATCATGGTGTATTTAGTATCTGTCATTATTGTTGTTAAAAATTCTGTCTAGGAGTAAACTAGTTGAGTCTAACCATCACAGTTCATTTAGATATTATCACTGGATGATAGCAAAAACAGAATTAAATGAATGTGTCTATTTAAATAAAATTGATACCAACATTTTAATGTTTATTTTGTTTTACTTTTAGACATTGCATGTTTACAATTTTCTCTTCTATGAAATTTTGGTATGTAAGAAACCAAAACATTTTTCAGTGAAGTATTCCAATATTGTTTAAGATGAGTTGATTTGATAATCATGGATGTGCCATAATTGAGAAAAAACTATATGTAAGACAAAGCACTGGTTATTTTCTAATACACTGCTATCTTTTTGCTTGAGTTTCAGAAATAGTTCCTGACATGTACTCTTCCAATCCATTCTTCACACTGCAGGCAAAGATATTGTTTTAACACAAATCTGATATCTAGTCTTTTATCCAGTCATCCATAGACCCAAATATACATACATATAAAATGAAAAGAAAACAAAAACAATAGCCAGTGACTTCTAATTGCACTTTGGAAAGAGGCCAAAATACTTAACCCATTGGTCTGGGCTTCATATAGTCTAGACCCTGCAGAAATTTTGTTTCAACTTATAACAATCCTCTTTATCCCAGGCCTACAGTAAGAGGCAACTGTTTTATACTTCTTCTGTTTTTAATGTTTCTGGCAGTTGCCTTCATGTTTCTTAGTAATAGGTACATATTATCACTTTTTTTATTTTAAAGAGAAAAAAATGAAACAAAGCAAAACAATGAAAATGATATTAGATTTAAAAAACAAAACAGTGGAAGTCAACAATAATTACTGTAATGCACATTGTTATCCTCTACATCGATGCTCAGACCACCAGACACAGGTACCAAAGACAGCACAAGCACTCAATTGTTTCTTTACTTCAGTTGCCATCATCTCAGAAATTTCAGGTGTGTGGCTTCTAATTTTCTCTATGTCTATTTCTCCTGGACTTGTTCTGGGTGAGATATAGGCATGCAAAATTAATTAAACAATATAAGTACTAAGTTGGCTCTTTACTTCAGTTGCTATCATTTCAGAAATTTCAAATGTGTGACTTCTAATTTATTTTGTGTCTATGTCTTCTGGACTTGTTCTGGGTGGGCTGGAGGTCTGAGATTGCACCGTGCTCCTTGGTCTTGACATTTTCCTGTGTTCCTCTGAATCAGCCGGTTGCTGAGTCCTGGGTATTTTTGGCATTGGCTGCCCATCCTGTGGTGCAGGGAATTAGCCTAGGCACTGGGTCCCTTCCATTTGAAATTTCTGGGGTGTCAGAGAGATGTGGGGTGGCTGCTCATCAATGTTTCCCCAATGGTGGCAGAACCCCAGGAGTGTGGCTTCCTCTCCTTCAGTCCCATGGCAGTGGGCTCATGGGTGGGAGGTGGGGCGAGCTGTTTCTTTCTGATGAATTGACTAGTATATTTCTAAAGTTCTGAAATGGCCAACAGACCATAGAAAGATATCACTTTAGGCTCCTGCTTGAAACCAACAGCTTCAGAAAACTGCTGGTTCTGATTCAGGGCCATCATTTCTTAACCTCAATTTTAGGTACTAAATTTCTCAGATGAAGATTTAGCTTGTTTGCATCTTCCAGTTTTTGATACTTATGTCACTTAACATTTTTTCAACTTCTTTTTAAAGTAAGTAATAAACAGAAACTTATTCCTTAAAAAAGAAAAATCAATTTATAAACATACTTCTCAAATGTAGTCAGATTTTTAAGTTTTCTACCTTGTAAGATGAATGTATTAATGCTCCTCACTATCTTTTATCCTTTTCATCCTTTCATCTATTGCTTGGTTTCTGTAAACTGTCTTTAACATTTTTTACATTCTGTTCTGACGCATAATTAAATCTTCTATATAATTCTAAAAATTGGAAATCTTTTACTTTATAGCATCAGAATCCATTTTAGTGGGCTGTGATTACTACATTTTGATTGTATTTACAATTTCACAATCTTTACCTCTTAGAGGGGAAAAAGCAGATCAAATCAAATCAAGTAAATGATAAACTAGTGATAAGCATATGAATGGACCACAAATTATAGCAAATATACTTTAGGTCCAGTAAATACAAAATGTAATAAAATCAGAAAACAGTCATATGAAGAAGTAGAATAGACAGAGACAGCTGTTAATACACATGTTCCACAGTTGGAAATCTTGGAATACTTTAAGAAGTGACAAGAAGCCAGAAAAGATGGAAATGATAAAAGAGGACAGAGACCTGGAGTATAATTGAAGAAGTATGCAAGTGAAGGGTCATGAAGGATCCTGTTTTCAATGTTAAGTAGTTTACATTTTATTTTAAATGTGTTAGGAAGCCCTTGATAAGTTTTAATCAAGGAAGCGATATGATCAGTTTATCTTTGTATGAATAATTGTCTTCTAGAATGTGTTGAATGAATTACAGTGGGTTAAGACTGGAAGGCATACTGGTGACCAATTGTGAAACTATTGAGTAGCGCAGGTAAGAGATGCTGTGGTAACAAAATTGGGAGAAGCAATCAACAGAAAAATGCAGCTTCTCCAGTACCTAGTCTCCTGACACCTGGAAAATAACAATTTGGTGAAGAGGAAAAAAAAGTAGTTCTCCTAAAATTGGAAGAGAACTGCCAGGAAACTTAGAAAGTACAAACACGCTGAAGAAGTGGAGCACAACACAGAGAAAAGATAGAAGTCTGAAAGTTTACCCTGGTTCCTGGGCAGGGGAACCTGTCTCTGTAGACAAGGTAAGCCCCCAAAATTGGGAGCTCCAGGGAGCATCAATACACTGGGCCAGTAGCACTAGTCCCAGGAAAGCTCATGGCAATTTTTAACTGCAAAAACAGCATGGTGTTTTACCCTGAAAATGATTCTTTGATCATGGCAGGCTAGAGTTGGAGAAGTACAGTGCTGTGTCTGCCATATCACCAGATAGTGGTTGATCAGGTGCCAGTTTGGGAAGAGATGGATTATTTATGATTTGGGCAAAGAACAACTAGCAAACAACTTCAGTTTAAGATTCCAGTATTGTCCTATCACTCAGCACAAAAATACGAACTAAAATAAAATATAAATATAAGAAGATAAGGCAAGAAAATTAATCCAGAAACTGCTAACTCTTGTAAAGCTGAGCCATGAGGCAAAGAAGGGGAACAAATCAATACCCACACAACTGAATTATTTGAAATAATAAAAGAGAAGATAAAAAGCCATGCAAATGAGGTACTTGGCAAACTCACAGAAGATATAATTAAACAGATAATGAATTTAATAATCAAAATGACCAGGAAGTGTAGAGAAGATACTAAAAAGCTAGTTGAGCCAAACCAAATTATAGAAAATGAGTGATTGGTTTAGCAAAGACCTAGAGTCCATGAAAAGTTTCCAAAAAGATACCCAGGAGATTACATATTTAGTTGAAAGTCAGGACAGCAGAAATAACCAATGTCAGAACAGAATGTGAGGACTAGAAGACAGGGCTGATTTTGGTGACCATTTGCTTTCATATATCTTAAAAACAAGAGGACAACATGCAAGATGGATACAACAGCTGATACAGACATAAAGAAGACAAATGTTAAGATTAATTGAAATTAGTGCAAGAATAGAACACAGCATCAAAAAACTTGTTTACAGAAAAAATGGCCAAAAACTCTCCAAATATGAGGGAACAGTAAGAAGTACAGGTAACTAATGCATATAGAATCCCAAATAGTCACAATCAAAAAGAACTTCTTTACAACATATCATAGGCAAAATGCCAAAGTCTAACACAAGTCTAACACAAAATCTTAAAAGCTTTTAGAGTAAAGCAACAAATCACTTGTAAAGCCAAACCTACTAGAATTACAGCAGACTTCTCAACACAAAATTTAAAGGCCAGGAGAGCTTACAGTGAAGTTTTTCAGGCTCTAAAAGCAAACAACTTTCAACTCAGACTACAAAACTACCTACAAAACTATCTTTCAAAACTGATGGATAAATAAGATCTTTCTATGACAAAGAACACTTTAAGAAATCCATGACCAAAACAGAAAATGAAAACAAACAAACAAACAAACACACCCACCCCAAGTCTAGAAAGAGGCAATGAAGCTGAAATGAATGAAATCAGCAAACCAAGGAGAGTGAGCAACTAAGCAGAAAAAAAGTACTATGCAACAGGAAAGTAATAAGTCAATATCAATTAATACCAGCAGTAACTCTCAATGTGAATGGTCTCAATTCCCCAACCAAAACACAAAATAGACAGATTATCAAAATAGATTTAAAAAACCCAATGATATCCTATGTGCAAGAAACACATTTAATACAAAAAGAAATTCACAGACTAAAAACCAAAGGATGGAAAACAATATTGCATGCAATGGGAACCCAAAAATAAAATGGAGAGTAGTTATCCTATTTTCAGGTACAGTAGACTACAAGCCAAAACTCATCAGAAGAGCAAAGAAGTTCACTACATATTGATGAAGGGAAAAATTCAACAAAAAGGCATAACAATTATAAGCATATATGTTTTGAACACTGGAGTACCTACTACATAAAACAAAAACTATACACAGAAGATCAGGTAAATAGCAAAATTATAGTGGGCAATGTCATAACTCCCTTGTCACAAAGGGACAGAAGATTTAACAAAGAAATATCAGAGTTGAACCAATGATTCAGCCAGATGGATTTAATAAATATCTACAGTGTTTCCCACAACAACAATACAATGCATATTCTCAGAAGCACGTGAAAGTTTCTTTAAAATAGATCACATATAGCCCATAAAGCATTCTTAAGTGAAAGCAAAAGATTCAAAGTCATACCCTGTGTATTATTAGACGATAGCACAATGTAACCAGAAATCATTGGCAAAGGAAACCACAGAAATTATGCAAAACATGGATATTAAACAATAAATAATTGAATAATCAAGGGGTCAAAAAAGAAATAAATGAAGAAATAGGATAATTCCCAGAATCAAACAGTAATGCCAGTACAGCATACTGGAACCTATGGGACACAATGAAAGTAGTCCAAAAAGGGAAGTTTACAATTGTGAATGCCCACATCAGAAAAACAAAATGACTCAAATAAATAACCTCATCAAGCACTTAAGGGTCCTAGAAACAAAAACAATCCAAATTCAAATCTAGTACAAAGAAGGAAATTATATAGATCACAAATTCAGATGCTGAAATTCAGAAGATTATTAATAACAACTTTGAAAACATACACTCCAAGAAACTGGAGAAACCAGAAGAAATGGATATATTTCTAGATAAATATGAGTTATGAACACTGAAACAGAAGATTAAAAAACCCTGAAGAAACCATTAACAGGTAATGAAATTGAAGCAACAATAACAACAGCAATGACAACAACAAAATTTATAAGAAAAACCTAGGACCCAGTTGATTCACTGCTGAATTGTTCAAGAACTCAATTTAAAAAAACCCTAAAAACTACTGGTCAATATCTTTAATTAACATATACACAAAATGCTCAGTAGGATATTGGCAAATACAATGAAACACATCTTCAAAAAAGTTATGTATTATGACCAAGTAGACTTCATGCCAGGGTAATGAAATTGAAGCAATAACAGGTGATGAAACTGAAGCAATAACAACAACAACAACAAAACTTATAAACTAAGCAAAACCTAGGACACAGCTGATTCACTGCTGAATTCTTCAAAAACTCAATTAAAAAAAAAAACAAAAAAACCCTACTGACCAATATCTTTAATTAACATAGATACAAAATGCTCAATGGGATACTGGTAAACAGAATGCAACACATCTTCAAAATAGTTATGTATGACTAAATAGACTTCATGCCAGGGGTGCAGAGATGGTTCAAGATACACAGCTCAATAAATACATCACATGAACAGAAATAAGGACAAAGATTACATGATTGTCTTAATAGATGCAGAAAAAGACTTTGACAAAATCCAATATTTACTCATGATAAAATCCTTTAAGAAAATGAACGTAGAAGGACCTTATCTCAATCTGATAAAAGACAGCCATGACAAATCAATAGCCAACATTACATTAAATGGGGAAAAGCTGAAAGCTTTCCCTCTGAAATAAGGAACCAGGCAAGGATGTCCATTATCACCAGCCCTGTTCAACATAGAACTGGGAACAACCAGAACAATGGTGCAAAAAAATAAATAAATAAATAAAAGCAACATGCATAGGGAAGAAGTCAAATTATTATTATTTGCAGATGACATGATCCTCTATATAAAGACCCAAACTTTTCTAACAAAATACTTTTAGAATTAACAATCAAATTTGGTGGCATTGTAGAATACAAAATCAAGACACAAAAAATTAATAGTATTTCTGTACATCAATAATTAGCCCACTGAGAAAGAAATTAGGAAAACAATACCATTACAACAGCATAAAGAAAAATTAAATACTTAAGAATTAGAATAAATAAGGAAGTGAATGATCTCTACAACAAAAACTACAGTACTCTAGAAAAGGAGACTGAAGAGGACATCAGAAAATGGAGTGATATCCCGTGTTCTTGAATAGGCAGAATCAATACTGTCATAATGAACATGCTTTCAAAACTGATATACAGATTTAATAAAATCCCAATCAAAATACGAATAGTGTTTCTCAAGAACAAGAAATCAATCCTGAAATTCATGTAGAACAAGAAAACACTTAGAATAGCAAAAGCATTCTGAACAAAAAGAGCAAAGGAAGTGGTATCACAATCCCAGACTTCAAGCTGTACTACAAAGCTACAATGATAGAAACAGCATGGTGTTGGCACAAAAACAGGTATGTGATTCAGTGGAACAGAACAGAGGTTGCAAAAACAACCTCAAACACATTCAGCTATCTGATCTTTGAAAAAGGGGCCAAAATAATACACATGATGAAAGGAAGCCTCTTTAAAAAATGGTGCTGGGAAAACTGACTATACACACTGCAGAAGATTGACTCTAGACCCATATCTCCTACCATGTGCTAAACCAAAATCAAAATGGATCAAGGATCTAAATGTTAAAACAGGAACACTTAATCTGCTGTAAGTTAAAATAGGTAAAATTCTTCAAGAGAAAGGTGTAGGCAAAGACTTTCTGAAGAGAGCCACAATTACACAAAAATAGTATCACGAATCAATGAATGGGATCATATCTAATTAAAAACTTCTGCATGCCAAAGAAAACAAGCAAGAATGAAGACCCAACTTACAGAATGGGAAAAAATTTTTTTTGTTAGATATTCCTCACACAAGGACTAATGTCTAGACTATATACAAAACTGAAAAAAATTAGACCCCCCCATAAAATGGACAACTGAAATGAGTGACGTTTCTCAGAAGAAGATACAAATGGCCAGTAAATACATAAAAAGTGTTTGACATCTCTGACCATTAGAAAAATACAAGTGAAAAAGCGCTGAGATTCTAACTTAGAAAGAATGACTACCATCAAGAGACCAAATAATAACGAATGCTGGCAAAGCTTTGGGCAATGGGCGTTAGGAACCCTTCCAAGCTGTTTTGGGTTGGGGAGATATAATTTAGTACCCTTTATGGAGATCAGTATTGAGATTCCTCAGAAAATTGAAAATAGAATTTCCATTTGACCCTGCTGCTTGCCTCCTCGGTATCTTCCTAAAAGATTTAGTATCATATTACAATGATATTGCATACTCATGTTTATACCAGCACAATTTATGGTATCAAAATCTTGAAAGCAGCCTATAGGTCCATCAATAATGAAGGAATGAAGAAAATGTGGCATTTATACGCAATGGCATACTACTGTGCCTTAAAGCATAAACATGAGTCGCTTATAGGAAAATAGGTGCACTTTGAGACTATCATGTTAGTGAAATAAATCAGGCATACAAGCTTAAAAATTACATAGTTTCTTTTATATGAGAAATCCAAAATATAAATAAAGAGCAAAGTAAAAGATTGCTAATAGGAAACAGGGAGACAGATCATTTACAAAATGAAGAGATGTAGGGAGAGGAGGTAAGTGAAAAATAAATCAGGACATGTTGTGTACATGTATCAATTGCCTGTGAGGAATGTAATCATTATGTACTGTAAACATGTACTAATGAAAAAATAAAAATTTTAAAAATGAAAATAGAAAAAAATACTCTCTTTAACTCATGTATTGCCCTAGTATAACTTTAAAACCAAAGTCAACTGCAGAGCACAAAAATTACATATTACAGGCCAATCTTATTTGTAACTTTGATATGCCACATCTCAATAAAATGAAAAGAATATATTCTGACAATGTAATATTTAAAGGTTGCTTTGCCATTAAAACTATTGTAATGTTTCCAATCAGCAAATTGAAATAGAAAAAATATAAAATTCTCTCAAAAGATTAGATAATGTTTAGATAAATTTACTGTGTCAAAGTTCTAAGTCATATGTCTATAAATTTATTTATTCTTCATAACAGTTTTTGATATATACCGTATCTTTATTCTTATTTTATAAGTGGGGAAGCTGTGGCATAGATAAAAAAAGTATGTCATCCGGCTCATATATGTCGGGCTAGGATTTGAATTGAGATCAACTGGTTCAAAAGTCTATTCAGCTGGTTCAAAAGTCTATCTAATAAAATTCCATTTGGATTTAAGACTTCAGAGAAAAAAAATAGTTTAAAAAGGGGCTGGGAGTTTGGTTCAGTGGCTCAAGCACCTGCTTAGCAGGCGCAAAGTTGTGAGTTTGATCCCTGCTACCGCCAAAAAAAAAAAAAAAAAAAGTTAAAAGAAATTCTAATACAATATGTGACTTGCAGGTGAGAAGGAGTCTTTGAATAATATGGAAAAGAACATAAACCAGAAAACAAATGGTCAACACATTGAATGCAATTAAAAATCATGGAGTCCATTATTGTGGAAGGGAAGAGATATTAGAGAACAGATAGTAATAGCAGTTCTTTTACTTTGTTGATCTGATCTTTACCCACAATTTTGTTTTCTGGCTAGAAAACATTACTTTGGTTAAATTTATGCATTACTTAGGTTAAATTGCTACATGATCTTCTGGAGGTTTTTGTTGCTTTTAGGTTTTTTGTTTGTTTTTTGAGAAATAGGTCACAAAATTTGGCCATTATATAATTGTATTTATTTAGCATCATCCCTACTTTTTGGGTAATTGTGCTAATGGCCTCTACCTAAAACATATCAATTTCATAGAGTGACTTCTTTGCCACTAGAAAAGCTCCAAATCATACTGCTTATGTCATTTAACACTATTAGCTTGCCAAAACCAGTACTATGGTAGACATTTCAAACTATCTCAGTAAGCCTTGACAGGATTCTATCATAAGAACAATAGATTTTATGAAAGGGGTCTCTAGATGAACAACTTATTTCTATCATTTTTTTTCAAAAATATTTATTTTTCAGTTTATGTACACAAGTTTCCTCTCATGCATTAAGGCAGAAATATTTAAGCAAACAGCTTTTCTGTGCTGGAGAAGTTAGAGACTGGGAGAGCAGTATGGGACAACAGATATTTTCAACAGAATTCAATGATGCCTTCTTTTCTTCTGCCCAAATATTTATTTGACATTTTACAATATTTAACATTAAAATAATACTTTGATTCAAGAGTGCTTCTGTTTGCAAACAATTTGGTTCACAAACAAAAGCATTCAGCAAAATTTTGCTTCTGTTCCCAAACTCCACATTGGTTGACAAACACAACCACAGACATCTTCTTCACACAAACACAAATGCAGCCATTTTCCCAAAAATTGTAAAACACATTAAGTTTGTAAGCAGAGGCACTACTGTATTTGTATCAGTGTCTTTTGCCAACACATGGTATATTTGTTCATACAATGACTATTTCTGAGCCAATTATATGCTATCATCATTTATTATTAAATTTCTCAATAATCTTGACTAATCAAGGTATAATTTCTCAGAAAGACCCACTCTCAAATCTCAGTGAGACACTTAGTAATTATGTGTCCATGAACAAGTTATTTCACTTCTCCACCTGAATTTTCCCATTTGTAAAATGCAGAAAAATAGCAACTATCTTCCCAGGATTGTTATTAGTATTTAACAAAATATGTAAGTAGGGCACAGATCTGAAATAATGTTGGTTCTGTCTCATTTAGGGGAAGAACTACTTCTGATAGCATTTTATATATTGCCCTACATATAGTATATGCAGTAAATAATGCGTTGTTAATTATTTGGCCAGTTAAATAAGTCAATAGAAATTTTGAATCCTTAATAAGTAAATATAGATTCCAAACAGATTTAAGAACTAAATTTTGGAAGCAAAATTTTATATTTTTTAGAAGAAAATATAAAAACATCCTTATGATTTTGAACAAGAAAAGATTTATAAACAAAACATAGAAAACACACATGATGTAGAAAAAAGTCAATTAACTGACTGCAGTAGACTTTTAATTCTATGCCTCAAAAGCCATCATTTAAAAAAGAACAAGCATGATAGACGACAAGATATTTGTTTTTTATGTGCCCAACAAAGCATGTAGTATCAAGAATGTTTAACTTATGAGTGTTGCTTAATTTTTCTGTGTTGGTGGAATAGTGTAGAGCTACTATAACAAAACTCAATAGGCTGGATACTTTACAAACCATAAACATTTATTCATCACATTTCTAAAGGTTGAGAAGTCCAAGACCAAGTCTCCAGGAGACTTGGTATCTAGTTGGGGCCACTTCCTAGTTTACAGACAGCTGTCTTTCTGTGTGCTTCCAAGGCAGAAGGGAAAAGAAAGCTTACTAGCATCTCTTTTGAAAGGGGGCTAATTTCAATCATTAGGGCTCTATCCTGTGATCTAATTACCTCCCAAATGCTCCACCATTGGTTCCACATTAGTGATTAGATTTCAAGATATAGATTTGGAGATTAATTAATATTTACTTTGTAGCAGCATCCATAGAAACTCTGTTTAAAGAGAATATAAAATCTATGATACAAAATATGGAAGCATTCTCAATGTCCATTAACAAGAGAATAGAAAAATAAACTATGGAATTATTTTACAATGGAATACTGTGCAACAAGAGGGAAAAAATGAGGAAGTTCCATGTATCCATAATGAGGCATCTCACAGACAAATTAATAAACCAAAAAGGACAAATTGCAGAAGAGTAAATGCAGTATAATGGCTTTTAAATATAGTTTAAAATATGAAAAATAGGGCTAGGGGCACAGCTCAGCAGCACAGTGACTGCCTGGCAAGTGCTAAGTCCTGAGTTTGAGTTCTGGCACCAAAAAAAATTTAAAAAATGCAAAATAAACCGTATCCTGTTTATGAACTTATATGTATAACAAGAGCATAATACACACTTAACTACTCTTGGGTCAATAAACAATTCCCAAATGGTAACTGTCTTGTCACTAAAACAGTCAGCAATATAAATTCTTAATTAGGCCCACAGGAATAAATGATGTTACCAAAAACATATACAAGTTGATTAGAAAGTAAGTGGACTGTAAATGGTAGTGACAGCTAAATATGAAGAAGAAATTGTAGAATTTTTATAATTCTGGTTTTTTCAATTATACATAAAAATACAACTAAATGTCATGATTAAATGCTATTAAAGTACACTGAACACATATTTAAAAATGCTAAAGCACACTTAAATAAAATTTTAAAATAAGTCAAAACATGATGGCATAGCAGAAAGAGACTTGATTTACTTAGATTAAATTGAAATCCTGATTGTCTTGCTGGCTTCATAGCTTTTAGCTAGTCATTTATTTATCTCAACTTCACTTTCTTCACCTGGAAAAATAATCTTCAGTTTTCTCATTTGTAAAATTTCTGCTTAACTGTATTCCATAAAGGTTTATGCTTGTTTTTGGTATTTAAGCACAGTATGGGCTCTATAAATGGCACCTGATTGTAGAGAAGAAATTAATAACAAAAATATTAATGGGACATCAGGAAGATAGCAGAATAGGACTCTACAGTGCATAGATGCATGAAATACCAATTTCATAACTATTCATACATGAAATACTTTCACAAATGTTAAGGAAAACAGGTGACAGATGGCAGTACTTGATTGTAGCATTGAAGAAGATGTAAAGTATAGTTTTACATATCCCTTCCCCCTGCCCTCCGACTCCAAGCAGCACAGTGTGAAAAGAGCCTCTGCTTGGGGAAAAGAGAAGGAAGTGAGCACTGGACTTAAATCAGACTTCCCGTAAGAGTCAGACCCTCATGGCTCCAGGCTGATACCCACAAATTACTCTCCAAGCCTACCCTGACACCAATCATAAAGTCAGACATTCCAAATGGATACTGAGTTTTGATGGAGTGGCTGCATGAAGAACCCACTCTAATACTCCAAAATGGAAAAAATCAGACTTATTTAATTAACTATAGTTAATGGTTTTTCTGAATCCTGTTGGCAGAACAACTATACATAAAGACATTGATAGATAACCGGGAAAAACTAGTGAACAAGAAGTGTATGAATGGGGTACAGACGAGTTGGTTAAAGTAGCTCAGAAAGATTGTATGGTGTCAATATACAAAATTAAATGTATTTTTGATTAAAACTAAAAGACCTAAAAATTGCCTTTAAAAACATTTTCAAGTAAAAACTTCATTAATTTAACAACTGCACTCTACTCCAGCTCTACTATCTTTGCTCATTCCCATCTCAGGGCCTTTTCAGTTACTGCTTCCTCTGTTTGGAACTCTCTTCTCCAAGATCATCATGGGATTTAGTCCTCATTTTAATAAATTTTTGCTTAAATACTACTTTTCACAAAGGGCTTCTTTGGCCTTGTGATGGTTAATCTTGATTGTCAATTTTTTTAAGATATACAAAAAAAAAAAAAAAGAATGCTACATAATGGATTATACATATCCTGGAAAATTATTCCTAAGGTTCCACTCTCTGCTGAGATTCAATGATTAAATTATTCAAATATTAAACAGGAAGTTCTACAAACCATTCTAAAATTTGAAGGCTCAAAATGAAATGTTTAGTGTTCATATCAACATGCAGGCTTTTTTTTTATTTTAAAGAGAATAAAGCTAAGCAAAATAAAACAGAATAGAACCAATCAAAACAAAACAGTGAACAAAATACAGGACTCCAAGCAAGATAATAGGAAATCAACAATGGCTACCATAATGCCTCTTGTTATCTTCAAAGTAGCTGTCTGTACCATGAGGCATAATAAAATCAAACAAAACAAAATAGTAGAAAATCAGTCAAAACAAATCAGTGAAAGTGATACAGGGCTTCAAAAGATAATAGGAAATCAACAATGGCTACCAGAATATATCTTTATCTTTGGAATATCTGCCAATACCATCAGATATAATAAAATCAAACAAAACCAAACAGAATAAAACCAAACAAATCAGAGCAATGAAAATGATCCAGGGCTTCAAAACAAGATAATAGGAAATTAACAATGGTTACCACCTTACCTTTTGAGACATTTTCTCCCCTGTCACTTTCACAATGTCTATTGTATATTTTGGATCCCACTAACTTCTTCAGTTTTGTATACTAGGGAGAAAATGTGATGTCACCCATGTGAGTCTGAACCATTTCACCCATGAGCATGATCTCAAGTTGCATCCATTTACCTAAAGAGCCTTGTGATTATCCCTCTTTATAGCTGAGTAGCTTTCAATTGTATAAAAATGCCATATATTTCTTATCTATTCTGTGGTTGATGGGAAAGCTATTCCTGCTTTTTTCTGGTTCCCTGTTGCATGGAGCATTGTTTTCTTTCCTTTGACTTGCGGTCTAAGAATTTCCTTTTGAGTTAGATGGTTTTTATATACCACATATTGATGGATCTTGTTTCTTGATGCACTCTTCCTGTGTTTCTTTTTATTGGTGAATCGAGAGCCATCTACATTAATGGTTACGATCAACATGCACTAGCTCGTCTCTGCGTTGCTATTTTCCTACTGTTGGCTCCCTATTTTTCCCTTTCATTCAATTGCCTGCCCCACTTGGTGATCCCCCTCTGCCGCTGTTCATTTTGAATTCTAATGCAGTGTTTAAAATGATGAGTTGATATTATCTGTCTGTAATTTTAATGTTTACGCTCTCTGTTCTGTTATCAAAGTCATTAAGGAAAATAATAAGAACCAGACCCAAGATCAACTTCTTGTTGTCAAAAGGCCACTTTACGAAGTGTATCAAATGCAATATGAGTGGAGCAAAATATATAGTATATGACTTAGATTTTGCTTTCTGCAAATGCAGAAAAATAATAGAATTGTGGCAGGAAATAAACATGCATCAGCTCAGTTATAGGTCTTGCTTAGAAATAAGCTCATTTCTGTTGTCTATTCGTGTGGATAATTTTGGAATTACTTTTGTTTTGAAACACCCATATAATACAACCACAGGAAACCTCTTGTCTTTTTGATTTAACATGTCCATAGAAAGCAGATACTCATATTCAGATGTTTACTTTATGTTAAATGCACCTAATATTTTATACAATCATTACTAAGTATATAATATGGATGTAAGTCAATGGTCCTTGAAGTTTATAGAAAATGACTTTAAAAGTATAAAGCCTAAAAACTGTGGGTAAAAAGAAAAATTGCTGTTTTGTTCTATTAGTAAGTGTAGTCTAATATAGCCCCAAAACTCAAATTCATTTAAAAATGTCAGTTACCTTACAAAACTATTTCTTCTTTTCCTATCTCACTTTCATTTTTTGTTCATCCCAGAGGGGAAAATATTATAAACAGGCATAGTGACTGAAGATGGATATAATGGCTTAAAATGAACTTTGAGGCCACTATAGTAAGCTAGGACAGAACGAATGAGTAAAATCTTATCTACCCACCAGGACCAGTCCTTTTATAAAGCTCTCACAGCCATTACTTTTTTATCTTCAGATATCCCTCCATTCCTCATAACATAATATATATTCCATTGATTGTTTCTCATTCTGTCTACTTCTTCACACAGCTACAACCTAGAAAAGATTAACATGTCTTTTTTAAATTTTTAATTTTTATTGGTACTTGCATACAGTATCAATAAATGATTATATTCCTCATGGGAAGTTGGTGCATGTACATAGCATATCTTTTTTTTTTATTACTAAATGCATTAACTATTGAAAAAGAACAGTTAATACTCAAATGATTTGATCAATTTTGCATGTCTATATCTGTTAATCTAAACAGCCCCTTTGAAGACAATGATACACAATATTACAACTACTGTCAAGTTCCAACCATCTCATTTTGTAAACCTATAATGTTACTGTATTGGATTTGTTGTTCTTGTTTGTTTATCTCTTTTGCTTTTTGTTTCTCTTTTCTGTGTCCATTTTCTCTTAAATAAAAAAAAGGTACATAGCATATCTTAATTCGTTTTTCACTCCTTCTCCATCCCTCCCTTCAGCTCTTGGTCCCCTTGCCACATGCAGAAGATCTTTCTCCTTATTTCCTATTGCTATGGTTTATACATTGTGTCAACTTGGGAAGTCTAGCAGCTTAATTAAGTAAGGCAACAGCTCTACATCCTGGGGTGTAGAGCATAAGCAGTTACCTGGCCATTGTGTCAATTTGAGAAGGCCAAAAGTTTAGTTGAGAGACTCAGCAGGGAGCCAGGGTTCTTATTTTGTAAACAGCCTCATCCTGTGCAAAGGAAGGCAAGGATGTTTGTGAATGCTACACCCACCCTGGGGGGGGG
>RJWM01016076.1:0-46288 GCA_004363535.1 Dasyprocta punctata | reverse complement strand
CTTCACAGTGCTTTACTATAATGGAAATTTATTTCTGAAGGTTATAAACCTTGAGAGTAAAACAAAATTAAATCTGACATTTTATTTATTTTTATTATTATTAAGTTTATTGGTTCAATTTAGATATATATAATGATCACAGTCATCACAGGGAATTTGTATGTGATATATCTTCACTGTTTTTTGTTTCCCATCCCCCTTTCAACCCCACTTGCCCTCCTTATTTACAAAGCTTTGGTTTCATTTTATCCTTCTTTTTTCATTTTTCCCCCTCCTTCCTTTCCTCCTCTCTTCTTCCTAGGTCTTCTATACTTTTGAACAATTTGTTCCGATTTCACAACATCTGTTACACATTTTGGTTCTTATTTACAAATTTAGTTTCTCACACCAGAGAGACAATGTGATATGTACACATTTGTCCAATTTATTTCACTTATGAGTATAGTCTTATGGTCCATCCATAAACCTGACATTTTAGATGTAAGTTCCCATTTATATTTAAGTGAAAGTAGTTTTTCAAAGTTTGCTAAGTTTATAGATAAATAGATGCAACCTGAAACCATACTCATAGGTGGAATAAATCAGACTCATATGTATAAACATCATATTGTCTCATTAGTGTGAGAAACTGAACAAATAAGTAAGATCCAAAATGTACAGTAGATATTGTGAATTGGAAAGAAACTGTTCAAAATAAAAGACAAACTGTGATAGGGGAGAGGAAGAAAGGGCTAAATAAAAAATATGTAGAAGGTAGTTAAGATAGTTATACAGCTGGTTTCTCTTAGTTCATTGAAAAGGTTTGTGCTAATATTGTTTAGACAAAATATCATGCCTGTCTTGTACTCTGAATAACTACTATGAAGACAATAATATGCAATGTATTAATTATTGTAACTCTCCTACTAACCTATTTTGCAACTTGCTGTTATGTTTATTTTTCTCTTTAAAAACAAAGTTTGCTAAGTTTCTGACATAAAATTTTGCTTTTTATTTGAAAGATAAACCTCAAAGTTTTCCTGTTAGTGTTTCTTTTGCTAGTAAAATGTTATTTTTAAAGAAATAATATGGACAATTGAATATATTCTTAATTCACTTCTGTCTGAAATTTGTGCTCTTAATTCAGCTGTGCAAAACTGTAAACTTTGTCACCTTACTGAGATCAACTTACTCTGTTCTTTGATCATAGCTATTGTTTAGTGAAAGTCAATAGCAGCCATATTAAACTTATTTTTGTTTAAATGAAATGGTTTTTTAGTAGTAAACTCTATTTGAATAACTCTAATATGCCTTCATGAAACAAAGATAAATGAAAAATGATCATTTGTTTTTTTTTGTTGTTGTTTGTTTGTTTTTTTTGAAGGAAGGAAAGGTTTATTTAGTTTACAGTTTTTGAAGGTTTCAGTCCTCAGCTGGCTCCAGGGCAGGGTGGTGTGTCTGAGGGGCAGCCATTCATGGCAGCTGCAAGCGACAAGAGCAAAAGGGTGAAAGGGCCAAAATGATCACTCTTTTTTTTTTTTTTTAAAGATAGTAAAATCCAACAAAACATAACAGAACAAAGTCAATCAAAACAAAGCAGTAGAACTGGTACAGAACTTCAAAGAAAGATACTATGAAAAAATAGATGCTATAGTATATCTTGTTATTTTCAGAATAGTTGACCATTCCAACCGGTATAGTAAAATCAAACCAAAAAAAACCACAATAAAACCAATAAAAACAGAGTATAGAATAAGGCCAAAAAAAATTAATCAGAATAAAGCAAAACAATGAGAACAATATTGGGCCTCGAAGACAAGACAGAAGAGAATCCCCCATTTTTGCTGCATTGAGTACTGTCATCTTCCAAAAGATGCCCAGGCTGCCAGCCCCAGGCCTGCAAAATGAACAAAACAACACTACTGTTTAGTTGTTTTATGTACCTTAGTTGCTATCAATTTAGCCAGACCTCCGAACAAGCAGGTTGCTTTACGGGGGTGGGGCAGGGAGGTGGCAGAGCTTTGTCCTTGATTCTTAGCCCATGCGCCGGTAGGCATACATATGGGGTGGGGGGTGGGGAGGCATATGTTTCTCTTCCTGGGGTCCACTCTGGTCATGCAGGCCTCCAGAAGGCAGACTTAGTTGTCTTCTGGTTGGAGGCGCTCAGGCCCAGTGGGGCAGGCTTCCGAGAGGCCCATCTTGTTCTCTTCCTGGGGTCCATGCTGGTCACACAGGCCCCCGGAAGGCAGACTTCAAAATGATCACTCTTTAAGGAGTTTACGATTAAATATTTTCCTGGGACAATATTAACGTTTTGTTTACCTCCATATTTTTAGTACCTTGAAAAAATGCCTTGGTAAACAAATGAAGACTACTATCAACTTTATAAATAGTATTTCTTGGTTTCTTGAATGCCCTTTTACATTGTGCATTCATTTAACTTTAACCAAAAACATGAAAGATGTTTAAAAACATTAATGGACTTTTGAGCCAAGTTGACATCATCAGGACCAGATTAACCTTTATAAAAACAACGTAAGAAAGGTTAACAAAATACAGCAAAATTCAAGAAACAATAATATTCAAGATACTGGACATTTGGCAAGGAAAAGCAATCCTTAGAGAAAAGAAACAAACAAGGCATCCCAACTTTAATGGCTTTATTGATTTGTGAGGACATGGTACGGAGAAAAGGTGCTAAGGGAAAGCCTGGTAGAATCAAGAGGCTGGACACACCAAGAAAGGTAGAGAGGAAAACTACAAAGAGAACCCTGGAGATCTGCAGGGAGCCCCTTAGGAGTGTTCCGTGGAATGCTATCTGGCATGTGTGTGTGACTAAAGTCTCTATCCAAAGAAAGAATCTGAAAGAAGGAACCATGCCTGGTATCTGGGCCAGGAGAGCTGTCTGTTTTAATATTTTAGACTAGAAAATGTATAGTTTGTAGATATTTCAGTTTCCTGAGACTTTGGTAATAAATTACCACAAATGTTGGGGGGTAGGGGTAGCGTCAAAGCAGGAAATTATTTGCTCATACTTCTGAAAAGCCAGAAGTCCAAAATCAATTTCACTAAGCTAAAATCAGAGTCCTCTTTGGGCCTTACTGCCTCCAGAAGCTCAGGGAAAATTGGTTCCTTGCCTCTTAAGCTTGTGGTAGCTGCTGCCACTCCTTGACTCGCAGCCACTTACTCAATCTCTGCCATGTGATCACATTGCCTCTTTTTTTCTGTATGTGTCACAATTCCCATTGCCTCTCTCTTAAGATGGATATACAACTCATTCAGATAATACAGGATAACTTTCTCAGGGCAAGATACCTAATAACAATGCACAGACCTATTTTCCGCACCAGGTAACATTTGTGGGTTGTAGAAATTAGAACCTGATATATCTGGATGACCATTTTTTAGCTTCTACTCCAGACGTGCCTAACAGATTATAAAAGCAAGACCCAAAAGGCCTAAAATGTTTCTTAGTGTACCATAGTGAAGCTCAAAAAAACTTAGAGAAAATAAGGAATATCCAGCTCCCAAGAAGTTAAAAGTTGTAAGGTCCATCATCCAGTCAGATTACCAGGCATGAAAAGATACTGAAAAATAAAGACCTATGATGGAGATATTAATCAAATCAGAATGGACTTGTTAGAATTCACACTGAAGGATATGAAACCAGTATTACTTCTGTAATCCAAATATTCAAAAAGTTAAGAGACATGGAAAGTATAAAAAATCAAAGTCAGAATTCTGAAAATGAAAAGCTGCAGTACTTGAGGTAAAAAACAAACTGAATAGCGTGTATTATAAAAGTAAAGATTGGTGAACTTGAAAATGTACCAACAGGGAAAAATAACTGAGTGCTTAGATTTATAGCACTAAACTTACAGCACTAAAATACCTGTATAGAAAAGGAAATCTCAAGGCAGTGACCTCAGTTTTCACCTTAAGAAACTGAAAAAACAAAAGAAAGTTAAATTCAAAGTTAACAAAAACAGAGAAAGTAATAAATATCCAAAGGGTAATCGGTGAAACAGAAAACATAAGAACAGGCAAACAACAATGAAACCAAGGGAAGGCTCTTTGAGAGAATCAGTATAGTGTAGTTGAATTTAAGCTAGACTGATTATGAAGAGAAGTTACAACTTAGCAGTATCAGAATTGAGAAAATATTGTTACTAGATATATACTGTAGACATTAAATGAATAATGGGATATTATGAACACTTTTATGCCAATAAATTTTAAAACTTAAATAGTCATATTCCTTTAAAGATACAAATTATCAAAGCTCACCCAAAAAAAGGTAGATAACCCGAATAGTCCTATTTCTATTAAAGCAATTGAAATTAAGGTTAGCAACTTTGGACTGAAGAAAACTACCGCCTGGTTGGTTTTCTTTTGGATTCTATCAACAGTTCAGGAAAAAGTAATACTATTTCTATACAACCCTTCCAAAAGTTGAATCAGAGGAATGCTTCACAGCCTATTCTATGAAACAGGCATTAACTTCCACCAAAACTGAAGGGTCATTATAAGAAAAGGAATCCACATATAAACCAGTATCCTTCACAACAATAAATGTACATATTCTAAGCAAAATTCAAAATGTAGCAAAATGATAACACGTAAGATTCAGTGAGATTTATCCCAGAACAGCAGTTCACTTGAAAACCAGTATAATTCATTGTATAAAGAAACTTAAAAAATAAATTAAAAAAGAGCAATTGAGAAAATCTGTTATCCATTCTTAATTTTAGCAAAATCTCAGCAAACAAGGAGTAGAAGGAAATATAAAAAACACCTAAGAAAAACTATACTTAACATAATATTTAGAGATGAAATATTGAACTTTTTGAAGCTAGAAAAGGATGTTCACTCTCACTGTTTCATTTCAGAGTTGTTTTTAAAATTCTGTTCAGTGCATTCAGACAAGGAAAGGAGGGAGGGAGGGAATCACCACTGGAAAGGAAAGAGTAAAAGCTCTTTTTATTTATAGATGACATGATCATGTACATGGGAAATCTGATCAAATCTACCCAAAAAGGAACTACAGTTTTGCAAAGATGGAGCATATGAGATCAATATACAAAAATAATTTCATTTGTGTATAGTAGTAATGAACATTTGGAGGTTGATATTTTAAAAGTGTCATTTTCAATAGCATCAAAAATATGAAATGCTTTTGGATAAATTTGACAAAAATGCAAAAGCCTTCTATACTGAAAAACTACAAAAAATGAATGAAAGAAGTGTATTAAAACCTAAATAAAGATAGATATCTTGTGTTCATGGATCCAAAAACTCAATATGGTTAAGATGTTGATTCTTCTAAAATTGATCTATGGATTTAAGATAATGCAATCAGAATCCCATTGGGATTTTTTTGTTATAGTAATCAGTAAATTTATTCTACAATTCATATGTAAATGCAAGAGAGCTAAAATAGGCAAAAAACTGAAAAAGAGCAAAGTTACAAGTTGACACTAACATATCTTAAGAATTATAAAGTTGTCATCAAGACAGAAAAATTAGGTCAGTGGAGCAGAAATAAACTCGTATATGAACAAGTAATTTTGAGAAAAACATACAACGAAGAAATATTGCTGTTTAGGCTGAGGTAGGAGGAGCTTTGTGAGTTCGAGGCTGGCTTGGGCTACAACTCGAGCACAAGGCCGGCCTGAGCTACACAGTGTGACCCTGCCTCAAAAATCTAGGACCAGGAGTTTAGCTCAGTGGCTTAAGTGCCTGTCTGGCAGGCATGAGGTTGTGAGTTTGATCCCCGGTGCCACAAAAAAAAAAAAAAAAAAAAAAAAAAAAAAAAAAAACTTCAATGCCTTGGGTAAAGCAAAGATTTCTTAGCTATAAAACCAAAAGCATCATCTTTAAAAGAACAATTTATAACTAATAAAATTTAAGACTTTTTCTCTTCAAAGCACACTTAATAAATTAAAAAAGACAAGCCACAGACTAGAATAAAATCTTGGCAAAGTATGTTTCTAGAATAATCTTAACATCCAGAATACACGAGAGACTCAAAGATAGAGCAAGGGAAGAGGGATAATATGGATAGGGTGAGGGGTGAAAGTGATACAGCATGTACAGTTGCCAAAGTGAAACCTCATCTGTATAACCAATTTTTAAAAAAAAGTTTGCAGGGGAGGCAAAAAACAGACTCCTGAAGCTTTACAGACAGAAGACAACTAACAAAACAAAATAAAACAAAACATGGGCAAAATGCCGTAAAGGATGCTTCACCTTGAAAAGATGCTCAACATCATTCATCATTAGGGAATTTTAAGTTAAAACCTCATTGACTTCATTAAACACCTTACAGCCTGAGCAGAAATACCATCTTTACCTGAAAGGCAAGGAAATATAATCCAGTGAAAGGAGTATGCAACAAGTTAATCTTAAAAACTTATTCTTTGATTAAGTCAGTACTACCAGATCTGATCATTTGAAATGTGTCATTGTTTGTGACTCTCAACAGTTAATTGTCTAAACTTATATTAAAGAGTTTACAATAATAGCTTTGTTAATCATAGTTCAACTTCCCTGAAACCTTAACAATTAAAATTTGTTTTGATTTTAAAGGAGATGTTGGGTGAACTCTTCACTCCTGTAGAAACACCTGAAGCACCAAACAGAGGATTTTTTAAAGGCTTATTTGGAGGTGGTGCACAGTCTCTTGATAGAGAAGAACTATGTAAGTTGATTTGTTTAATTTGAATTGTTCATCTTTTTTCTCTGTCTCAATAATTAGTACATCCACATTTTAACAAAATAAATAGAAATATTTTGTCATTCTCTCCCAAATCAGGAAAATATTTTTTCAAAGGACCAAAATCAAAATACTTTAGAAGCAGAAAAAAAGTATTCACAACTTTCAATATAATTCAGAGAGTATTTTATTTAAATTAAATATCATTATCATCATCATTTTATTCTTATGATTGTCTTTCACTGATGAGTATGTTAATCAGTTTTCCAGCTCTGTGATAAAAATGCCTAAAAAAATAAACATAGAACTAAGAAGGATTTATCTTGGCTCACAGATTCACTCCATGGTTGGGTCCGATCTGTTATTTTTGGGCATGTTGGAAGGCAGAACATTAGAATGGGGTATATAGTAAAGAAAAACTGCTCAACTCATAGTAAGCAGATAGTAGAGGAAAAGAATGGAGAGCCGTGGTCCTAGTATCCCTTTTCAGGGCAAGCCCTAAGTGACTTATCCTCCCTACATTAGACCCCAACTCCTAATGGTTCTAACAGCAATATCAACTGAGAAGCCAGCCTTCGACACATGAGCTCTTAGGGGATACTTAAGATCCTTGCCATAATATTCCTTTCCTGATCCCCAAAGGCTCATGTATATCTTGTAGTATGAGGGAATATTTGCATAAAATTTACCAGTGGAGCATCTCTGATTAAAAAAATCTGAAATCTGAAAAATCTTGAGTGTCATGTTAGCACTCAAGAAATTTTGGATTTTGTTGTTTTGGATTTGGGCTGGTTAGTCTGTTTTATGTTCCAAGAGGGTAAGTATTATGCCTGGACATTTTATCAAATAACTGAAGATAATAAAAATCTGTAAAGCAGATAGGAAAAGATCTAAAATGGATTTCTAGAACTGAATGATTGAAAAGATCGTTGTTAAAAGTTCTTTTGATGAATGTTAGTGCAAATTAGACATAGGTAAAGAGAGAATTACATAATTTAAATATTACAAGAAATCTTCCAAAATATAAGACAAAGAAAATAAAGTTAAGTGCATAAGGCAGGATTTAAAAAATAGAAGTTGCTCTGAGAATATATAACGTGTAGACTTCAAGAGTAAAGTAATAAAATATGAAGAAGAATCAGTATGCAATATATATAAAGAAATATCCCTGAAACAGTTTTTAAATTAATGATTATCTACAATTCAAGAAGTTTAATAGGTTTCAGATAATTTTAAACTTCTCAACTAGATATGAAAATATACACTAAAGACAAACAGTGGATATAAAAATGTGATAATACCCTTTAACAAGCTATAGACTAATAACTAATGTCTCAGTATGATAGGATGATCTGTATGCTGCTTGTAATTATTGAAGGGTATTTTCATTTCATAAAGAATGTAGATTAAGATACTTTCAGGCAAATGAACAAATAAGTAAGCATTGCTACCACACTAAAGGGAATTCTAAAGGGTGTATTTCACATAGAAGGAATATAATCCTCAGTGGAATATCAGAGATGTAGGAAATAGTGCTTTTAAAAGAAAATAATAAATGCGTAAGTACTTCTTGCAGTGTCTTCAAAGAGGAAAGAGAGGAAGCTAGCTCGTGAAAGCTAATTACCTCTCGAAGGTCCCACCCCCAACTTCACATTGGGGATTTGATTTTGGTTATTAATGTAATTTAACAAAAGTTAAAAGTTGACTTTTAAACAAAAAAAGTACAACTAATAAACCTCTGGTGAAACCAAGCAAGAAAAAAGAAAGGCACAGATAAAAAAGGAAATGGAAAAAAAGATATCATTATTACCATTTTAAAAAATAATTTTAAAGTAAATTTTTGAAAATTTTGGTGAAGTAAATTATCATATAATGTACAAAAACAGTAATAAAAATCTAAATATCTCTATAAATGTTAGATTTTGAAACAGTCATTTTGTGCTTTTCTACAAATAAACTCCTGCCGCAAATTCCACAAATTGGTCTTCACTTATAAGTTCTACCAGATATTTAAAGAAAAAAATAATTTTACTTTTGCGTAAACTTTAATGGAAAAAGAAAACATTTATTTTGTGAAGTTATTATAACCTTAGTAATAAAAACCAAACTAGTATGAGAAAGGGAGAAAAAATGTAAATATTGCTCATGAATATAGATAATGGACTCAAATCATGTTGAAACCAACATTTAATAATAAAGGCTATATACCAACCTCATGTTTGGTTTGTGTCAAGAATTCATAGTTGATTTACCTTTGCAAAAGAAAAGATCAGTCAGTAATTTACCATATTAACAGGTTAGGGAGAAAAATCACATGACCAAATACTCAAATGCAAGAAAGGCATGAGTTGAAATTCATTATCCATTCATGATAGAGATTCCTAGAAAGTAAGTTGATAAAATTATAACTGCAAACTGTACAATATTTAGCTACCAGACTCAACAACAAATAGCACACTTAATGCCAGACATTGAAAAATAATAAAAACTTTATCTTTAAGATCATGAGTACTTACTACAGTCATTCAAAAATATATTGAAGTCCCTAGAGGGACTTGCTCTTTATTACAAAGGTAATAAAGAGCAAGTTACAATAACTGGAAAGAGAAAACAAAACAAGTCATTTACATTAGAAAATCCCAAACAATGTGCAGCTAAATTATTAATAGTTTAGCAAACATACTGGATATAATCAGTACAGAAAAATAAATTTAAATTTGTTTATATTATATTAATAATGAGAATTTTAAAAATTATTTTCATTAGTTTTCTATTGCTGCTGTAACAAATCACCACAAACTTACTGACTTAAAACAAGCCAATTTTATGTCTTACATTCTGTAGATTAGAAATCAACATGGGTATTATTGATTTTGCCAGAGCTGTTTTTTGGTGGCACTAGGGAAGAGTCTTGTTTCTTTGGCTTTTTAGTTTGTGAAAACCATCTGTATTTCTATGCCTATGGTCCCTTTGCATCTGTATTTTTCTAAAACTCCATATCTCCTTCTCTTTCTCTTCTTTCCCTTTCACTCTCCCTCTTTTTTTTCTCCCTATAGCTAGGAAAAGCACTTTATTTTTAAGGATTTGTGTGATTAAATTTGGCTTACCTAAATAATGCAGGATAATCTCTCCATTTTTAGGTCCTTAATTCAGTTATATCTGCAAAGTTTCTTTTCCATTATAAGGCAACATATTCATGGGTTCCAGGGATTATAATATGGTCATTTTGCAAGGGAAGGGTGCCATTTTTTTCCTACTGATACAGTAGAAGTATAACTCTCATTTGCTAGATTTCACATGTGCCGAGTTTGTGTACCCTGAAATCAAAGAATGAATTCCCAAGGACAGTGGAGGTTAAGTGTAGGAAAGATTTGTTTAGATATAGCTCCTGAGAGGCAAGAGAGGTTCTGAAAGTGGGTTGCCAATGAGACCCTTTGTCAGGAGTAGTTTATACAGCAAAGGCACAATGTGGGTACAACGAGGGGTCAAACTACAATCTATAGGATTACAACTTTAGCTGCTTAGTTAGTACTGATCTATAAGAAAGCAAGTCATGTAGCAAGGGTACATAGAAAGAACAAAAGCATTTTTGAGAAGGGATGAATCTGGATGTTCTGGTCACCCACTACAGTGACTGATGTCTGTCTGGACTTTACTGGACCAGGTGATACCAATCACAGTATAATCTCGTTATTTTTATCCCTAAGGGAAGAATGTAAGGCCTGGTCATTGCATCTTTATCTTGAGGCCTGGCCTTCAGTGGTTGTACCTCTATCCACAGTTTTGGTGTATTCTCATCTTTTGCACTAACTCTCAAGGGCACATCCCTGTCTGATTTCCCATTAGTTTTTGTCCAACTTAGCTGCCTGTAGTAATACCACAAGTTTTCTTTTGTAAATTGCCTGGGGCTGTAGCTCAGTGATAGAGTGCCCATGCACAAGGCTCTGGATTTAATCCCCAGCACCAAAATTAAATAAAGTACCTGGAAATAAATATTAACAGAAAATGTTTAGAACCTCGATGGGGAATACAGAAAATGTAAAAACTTTGTTGAGAAACATTAAAGGAGATGCAAATAAATGGATGCATACACTATGCTTAAGGATTAAAAAAAATCAATGTAAGATGTTATGTATGATAAGACCCAAGATGTCACGATAATATAAGATGTCATGTATGGTAAAACTGATGCATATATATATGGATGTATGTGTGTGTAAATATACCTATAATATGCATAATCAAAATCCTTTCTGCAAAAGTGTGGGTCATTGAAAATTTTATCTGGAAGTTTTGCAAAGGGCTCTCACCACTTCAATTCAACATTGTACTAGAAGTCCTAACCTGAACAATTAGGCAAGAAAAGGAAGTAAAAGGCATACAGACTGAAGTGGAAGATATTTGCAGTTGATAAAATATTCCATATAGAAGACCCTAAGAAATTCATACCCCCAAAAAATCAACTGTATTTCTATATGCTATCTATGAATGATCCAAAAATGAAATGAAGAAGACAGTTCTATTACAATAGCACTAAAAGATAGACCACTGAGGAATAATTTAACAGAAAAAATGAAAGACGTGTGCACCACAATCTTCAAAATATAACTTAAAGAAATTCAGACAAAAGTAAATGGACTGACATCTCATGTTCACTCACTGGAAGAAATACTGTTAAAATATCAGTACTCTCCACATTGATGTACACATTTAACACAATCCCTATCAAAACCCCCACCAGGTGTTTGCATAAAACAAGAAGGTATCTCTAAAATTCATATGAAAATACATAAATACAAAATAACCCAACCTACCAACCAAAAACTTTGACAAAGAAGAAAAATACTGGCAGACACACATTCCAATTTCAGGACTTACCACAAAGCTATACAACATGAAGGCAGTGGAGTGCTAGCACAAAGATAGCTATTATAGATTGATGGGGTAGAATCAAGAGTCCAGAAATAAGCCTTCTAACATTTATAGTCAACTAATTTTTATAAGGATACCAAGAAAATTCAGTGGTGGAAGAATGTCTTGTTTCAACAAATGGTGTTGGAAATTGAATGTTCACATTAAAAAAAAAAAATTGGACTACAACTTCACAGCATACACAAAGACTAATTCAAAACATTTGAAATACTGCAGTATAAGAGCTAAAGTACAAAAGGAAGACATAGATGCAAATCTTTTGAACTTTTATTAGACAGTGGATTCTCAGATATCGTACCTAAATCAGAAGCAAACAAAAAAATAGAGAACTGTGAATTCATCCAAATTTAAAACTGTCTGCTTCAAAAAAATTTCAAGACCATGAAAAATATAATTTAAAAAGTGATAAAAATTTGCAAATCACATACCTATTATCTAATACGGTTTAGTATCTTAAGATACATGAAGAATACTTACAACTTGAATAAAAAGAGAAATAGTCTAATTTTAAAATGGGCAGAAGGTTTGGATAGATGTTTCTCCAAAGAAAATATACAAGTGATCAACAAGCATATAAAAAGATGCTCACCGTCATTTGTTAGGAAATACAAATCAAAACCACAATGAGATACGGTTACACACTCACTATGATGGCCGTCAAAAAGATCCATGAAAACAAGCATTAACATATGTGAAGAAATTAGAACTCTTCTTGTCTAGCAAGTGGGAATGAAAAATGATACATCCCCTTAACACTGTCCTCAAAAAGTTAGACATAGTTCCTCATAAAGTTAAATACAAGTTCCTCAAAAAGTTAAACATAGGATTAAGTATATTGCATTAATTTACACAGTTAAAAATTACTCTTAAAGAGTTCAGTAATTCCATTTCTGAGCATATAACCAACAGAACTGAAAGCATGTACACAGAAACTTCTACGAGTGATCATCATAGCATAAAAGCAAAGGAAAAAACCCAAATGTCCATGAACTAATGAATGGATAAGTAAAATATGATATATCCATAAAATTATATATTGTCCAGCCATAAAAAGAGATGAAGTACTGATACTTGCTACAGCATAATACAGGTGAAGCTTGACAACATTATTTTCGGTGAAAGAAGCCAGCCACAGAAGACCATGTGCTGTATGAATCCATTTATATGAAATACTAAAAGTAGGCAAATATATAGAGATAAAATAGATGAGTGATTGATAAAAAGTAGAAAAGGAGAAAAGGAAAGTGATTGTAAACAGACATGGAGCTTCTTCCAGAATGATGAAATGTTCTGAAATTAGGTAGTGGTAGTGTTTGCACAGTCTTGTGAATAAACTAAAATCATTGAATGTTTAAGGGGCAGTTTTATGGTATGTGAATTACATGAAAGAAAGAAAGGAGGAAAAGGGAAGAGAAGAAAAGAGAGGAAGGAAATGTAAGCTGATGGAAGAAAGAGGGAGTGAATCTGGAATAAGACTTGGAGTGATCTGGGTGTTGGATGATCAAGAGCTGGATTATGAGTGGAAGGAAAGCAGTAAATCCTAAGATACTTTGAAGGAGAGATTTGATCTATTTGGTAAATGACAATATAAATGGAGACACAGAAAAGGATGCAGTATATCTATAAATTTTGAAGACTGAAACAGAATAGCAAATAAATTCATTTTTCTTCTAAGCCTAAGTATAGTTATTAAAAGTGTCAAGTAAACAAAATCAAATTTATATATTTTAATTTAAATCTATGTATTTGAAGTTAAATAGTTTTAAGTTAATTTTAATATTGTGATACTTGAGAGTAATTTTAACTATGTAAATTAATGTCAGTTTGCCAGTGGGTATATTGTTTTAAATCATTTCAACAAATTCATTTCAATTCATTTCAACAAATAATTACCAGCTCCTTTTGCAGAAGTCCTGCAAAAGCATATATTTGAACTAGCATAGGATATTTGTTAATGTACACTGTTATTTTTGCATGATCAAAAAACGTATCTTGAAATTATTTAGACCATCATAATTAAAGCAAAATATATATTAAAGGAAACTATATAAATATTCTAATTATCACTCAATTCACAATTGTACTTCAGTGTTATCATGTAGTAGGATTTTATACTTAGAAAATTTTCACTATTTGAGTTACTTTTTATATTTATCAATCCAATCAGTTGGAGAGTCATCCTCAGGAAAGGCTTCAAGAAGTCTTGCACAGCATATTCCTGGCCCTGGTGGTATTGAAGGTGTGAAAGGGGCAGCATCTGGAGTTGTTGGTGAATTGGCACGAGCTCGTTTGGCACTAGATGAAAGAGGGCAAAAGCTTGGTGACTTGGAAGAAAGAACAGCAGCTATGTTATCAAGTGCCGATGCATTTTCTAAACATGCCCATGAGGTATGTCTATCAAAAAGATCAAAGAAACCTATATAAAGCAAGTATGAAAACTGTAGTAGCTATTATATTTCTACACATGAATTTTCTTATATTCTTTGTATTATCACAGATCCCTAATTTTTGTCACTAGAAAGAACCGTTACAACCATGTGTTTCAGAGCCTTTGCTCTTACTGAAATTTATAAATTTTGAAGGAACTTGCCCATCTGGATCTTTATAAATAATGCTAGCAGTTTTGCAACTGTTTCTTCAGGAATACAGTAACAATACTAATTTGCTTTAGTTCCTCATGATGTACTACCACCTTGTCCCAGAAAATGAATAATTTGTCTCCTTGATTCTCCCAGGTATATCTAAATAATGGAAATTGGCAAACATTTGATTCAAATAAACAATACTACGTCTGTCTCACATGGAGAGGTAGCAGGGTACCTTTTACAGTGTATTCATCTTATGGAGCTTAGAAGTCATGGAGGAGCTCAGAAACAGAGTAGGGTCCTTAAAAAACTCTCTGACAAGTATGTTTTTATAAGTAACTTAGTATTCTCTAAAAACTGAGTTTAAAAGCCTTTATGTAAAATACATACTTTTCATTTTTGAACACATCTGCCATGCTTTGGACGGAGATACTTAGCCATATTTAGTTTCTAGCTTGAGGATATTTTGAGTTTCTTGTCTAAAGCAATCATATTAAGGTTATTTTTACACTTGAGCATCCAATCTATAGTATTAGCTTTCTTTTACACATTTCAACCAGAAATCATCTCTTTACTGAAAAATACTGAAACCTAGAAAGAGGTAACTTGACCTGGGAGATATTTGTCCTGGACTTAAGAGAAATTCAGAGATTCTTTGTAAGTACTTGTATTGTGCCTACATGCACCTCTAATGCAGGTTGGTTAGTATCCTCAAATCTAGGATAGAATTTTTGTTGTTATAACCCTGCATCTGTATGATTCCTAGGAAACATAGAAACTTCAGTCATTTTCACAATAAGTCCACACTCTAATTAGCAAAGTGTACAATCTCAAACCGATAGCTTTTTCTTTCAATCAAATTTTGTTCTTCAGCCATATGTGAGAATCTAAGGAAACAGACATTGAGATAGTTGTGATCATGCATTCTTGAATCTGACTGCATAGGCTTAAATCCAAGGTTCACTGTGGTATTAACTTTGTGTAGCTCTAGAAAGTTCAGGTTCTTCTTCGTTTAAAAATGAGAAGAAAAATAATGTGTAATCCAAGAATTGTTGTATAGATCAAATGAAATCAAGTAGGGAAAGTGTGTCATATTCAGTACCTGGCTCCAAGTAGGAGCTCAGTGAATTTGAGATAATAGTAGTAATAGAATTTCCAACTTTATATTTCCTGGTTCTTTAAGCATATTTTGACAGTTACCGTATTTGTAGATTATCTCAGTCTCCAAATTATGTCACATTTCTAAGAAATTTGAGGGCCTAGTTGGCTAGTTCTTAATGGTTACAGTCATTTTTCTTCTATGTGAAACAGTTTTTACTGCACTCAATAAATTTGTTTTGAGTAAGCAATGTAATAACTCTACAGAATGTTTCAGAATGATATAATGGTTTTGTAAAATACAGAAACCAAGCCAGGCGTGGTGGTGCACGCCTATAATCCCAGCACTTGGGAGGCTGAGACAGGAGTATCATTGTGAGTTCGAGACCAGCCTGGGCTACAAAGTGAGCTCAAGGCCAGCCTGAACTGCATAGTGAGACCCTGTCTCAAAAAGACATACATATATATATATATGTATATATATGCATATATATACACACACACACACACCAGTTATTATTGTTCTGGCATTTTGAAAACATGTTTTTCTTGTTTTTTTCCTCTTGTAGATGATGTTGAAATACAAAGATAAGAAGTGGTACCAGTTCTGACAACCAGAATCAAACAAGTTCTACTTTAGCCAGAAGGAAAACAGTTTTCCTGTTTTTATTTCATTGATTATTTAGGAAAGTTAGCATTAACAGGATATTCATCACTGAATACTGTTCTTTCCTAGTACAATCATGCACTGTTTTACCTCAATTTTGGCTTTACCTGAGGAGTGTACACACACATACTCAAACCAGAGTGTATGGTGTGTTCCAACTTCAGTTGACAGTTTGGGAAGTGAGCAGGTCACATGTGACAAATGAAACAAAGGGGTGTGTTGCGGAAACATGGCAGGGACTATTCCTTGGATCATTCCTGTATTAAACTTTCATATGCCAAAAGATTTTGTGCCGTTGTATCTGCCATCAGTGTTTGACCTTTTTGGGGGGAGAGGCAATAAGTCCGAAGTCCTGAAGCTGAAATATTTATACATGTGTCATTGGACTGGATTATAAACAGCTATATTGGACTTTCCTTCCCTTAAACTGACTGGTCATCAGTATCATTAGTAAAAAAAGAAACTGTTCGTTACCCTATCTTTAGACTAAGCTGAATGGTGGGCTTTAAATAATAAAAACATACACATAGTTGACTTGTGTATGAGCTACTATTGGATTCTTGTTACTACATACTTGTGTTTAGTTCATACTTTGTCAAAAGCAAAACAAGGTGATACATCACTTTTCATTGAAAAGAAAAGTGTAGAGCATGACTGAATTGCTCATCATTCTGGGAGTTTCCATGTAGTGGCTATGCAGTGTGGAAAGTGAGAAAAACCTCCATTGTAGTGAGGAGAATACTTCAAAGTCCTTTGTCCTTGTTCTCATTAAATCAGTTGAAGGTGGATTTGACCAAAACAGTTATCAGTTAAATTTGTAGAAAAGTTGAAATTGGCTACGTTTTTAATTTTGCTTGAGTTTTTATAAAATGTTTAACTAAATGTACCTTTGCATTATTTAATTAAAATTGCTAAAAAAACAGTGTTTCATTATTTCAGTAAAATGCTCAGCTCCCTTTTTAAAATGCCCTTTATTTGCTAACAGTTCCAGCACCCTCAGGTGATGAGCTAATTAAATATTAGTGCACATGCTATCGCATGGAAAATTACAAGCATCTGTTGCCAATAATAATCTATATGAGTCTAGTCTGATGACCTACAAAATATTTTCTGTAGAAATATATTATAAATCTGTATATATCCTTTCAAAGTTTAAAAAAAAAAACCAAAAGAAAGGGAAATATACTTTGGTAATTAAATTGTTTCTGTAATGGAGTATAATGCAAATAAAGACAGCAGTAGACACTGAATAACTGGTTCCTAGAATGGCATCACAGATGGGAATGAAACCACTCCCTAGATATGAAAGTAAGCGATCTCCTTAGTGCAGCTAATTGGAGATTATAATTGATTGTTGTTAAAACAGCAAAGAGCAAACCAAGTATTGAAATTAATGTTAATGAAATTTAAATATTCTATAAAATTATTTAAAATCATTTTCAGTTTTTCATTAAGAGATAATCAGCACAAATTGATAGCAGACATGGTTGATTTTCTATTCCATATGATCATCAAAGGTATGCATAAAACATCTTAACTTTTTCAGTCTTTTTTTTTTTTTTTTTTTTTTGGTACCGGGGATCAAACTCACAACCTCGCACCTCCGAGGCAGCCACTTGTGCCACTGAGCTAAACCCCCGGCCCAACTTTTCCAGTCTTACACATATTTTCCTCTTTACTGTTTTTATTAATAAAGTTTTTGTTTACATTTTATAATGCACACTATTGAATACAAGAGTTTACATCAAAATTTGCTTTAAGTATCATTGGATAGAGACTAGATATATGTAGTATAATTAGTCAAGCCAAAAGAAATATTTTAAGAATAAAAAGTAAAATCATTTCCAAGTTTTAGAATTTGAAGTACCAGTGAATAACAGAATTTTTTTGTTGTCCCCTATCTGATGAACATCCAGCAGTTTACTATATTCTGTATTATCCAGAAAACCCGTTGTTCTTGATGTGTCACAGGAAGGATTCGTGAATGTCATCAGTAGTTACAGATTTGAAGAAGTTGAAAATTTTTAAATAAATTAAAATATACTGGTTGATTCATTATCCAAGTGGAAGGCCATATTAGCTTCCTTTAATTTGCTATATTATTGTTTGCATATAAACTTCATTTTTCCTTTTCTGTATAAAATTGGCCAAATTTGTAATTATTTCCAAATACAGAAGTAGATTTACCTGAGAGAGGTTTTATAAGAAAAAGGTTAAATTAGTGTTTTAAGTTATTTCTGTTTCATTTTAAAATTAATCTATACATTATGCTCAAGAGACTGAAAACTACTTAGAATTATAAAGCTTAAAGTATTTTTGAATATAGGAAATAAGGTTCTCGGAGTATACTTGATGTAGTCTGTAGATAAGAGATAGTTTGAAGTAATAACTAACCCAGGGAATTTATTATAATTTAGAAGATAACATCTTTTTTTTAAATGTATAAATAGTCACCAGCAAGTCAGGATTTCAGGAAAACTTAGCAAAAATAAGGCCAAAATAGAAAATATCAGAAAAATGAAAGATTTTTTCTTAATTTGTGTGCTTTTTTTCATATTCTCAACATTGTTGCATTGTCTTTGACTCAAAAATTCACTGAAGTGTTTAATCGATTAGCAGTTTGCCAGTAGGAAGTGTTTCCCTGTATGTACCAAATACATAGTTCATTTCACTTTACAAGCTAAGTTCTACACACACACACACACACACACACACATTTGCTTAGTGTTACTTGAAATCTTACATTTTGACAAATTCTGTACTTTTTGTCTATTTAAAGTTTTACATCATTTTAACACCATTGGTTTGCATTTTAGTCATACAATGTGTTTCCAAAATCTGGTTACAGATTCAGCTGAGCTATTACTAACTTCTTAATTTGATTTTTATGGATGTGAAAAAAATGCTGCTACTTTACTCTGTGTAAGTATATTGCAATTTAATTTAAGTATAGTGTGTTAAAGGAAGAAGCTTTTATTTTACTTAGAACTTCTTATTTGTAGGTTCCTCTGAAGTTATTTCGTGTAGGTAAGCGAGTGTTTTAAACAAGTCTGAAAGTGTTACATACTTTTAGGTTACATTGGATGCTGAGGAAAGGAAAACATGTGGAAGACACCACGGAGTTCAAAGTTTTGCCCTGAGTTCTGTGTTTTGTACATGTTTTGCTTAAGATATTTTTCATGTGACATTAAGAAAAGCTATATCCAAAGTAAAATTTTTTGTGGCAGTTTATTTTGCATTTTAACTTTGAGGATTTTATTTTGTTTCTGCAAAGTTAAGAGCACTGAACTTTAAACTTGAACTTTTTCTGCACTTTATTTGGAGTAATGAATACTTTTTATTATCATTTGATTCGCATTTCTCAGTTTAAATCAAATGATACATGTGTATAAAACATACCAAAATCATGAATATGCTGCTAGCCGAACTTTAACCTGATCAGTTTTAAAACCTTTCATAGGGTTTTATATAGTTTTTCAAAGATTAAAAAAACATAAAACTATTTGCCGTATGTTTCAGTGTTCTTGGTCTTAAATTATTGCAACACTTTCAGATTTGTTTTACAATCATACAGTAATATGTTATATTTATACATACTGCTAGAGAATATACTTTTAGTTTTAAAATGAAATTTTTATAAATGTACTCTTTCATTTGAAAAATGGTGAACTTGTTAAGTCAAAGTACTTAAAAAGTATGTATATTATCCATACAAAAAGTTATGTTTTTGCTTATAATAAGAAATACTGGTATCTCATATCGAGATACAATTAATTTAAAAAAAATACATCATTTAAAAGTCTTCACACATGACAAGAAAGATATCATTACTATGTTTATTTTGAAAGAAAACCCTCTATTGAGTATTTTCAAATGTTTTATTTTGGGGAAAATGCCCACAACAATAATTTCGAGATCTTTCTCAATAGCTGTAACTTGCTGTTGGATGTCTACCTTAACTATTGTTTTAAAATATAGATATATATATATATATATATATATATTTAAAATAGTTTTCCAGGTATTTTCTTCTACCTTTTTTAAAAATAAATTTCCAAAAGTGAAAACAGAGTTTATGTATTTTTGTCAATGAAGGTTTTTATTTTATAGTTGATAGAATTTGTTCCTTATCAGTATGATACTTGATTAATATTCTTAGGCTTTTTAATCTGTATTTACTTTGAAAAAGAATACTCCTATATATTTTTTTCTTTTCCTTTTTAGGGTGTTTGTTCTCTTGGATTGAGATTTATGCCCACTTTTGTTTATTTAAAAATGAATGTGAAGATACTGTTTACAGCTTTTGTTAATTGCTCTTGTCATCATTCTGATCAATTTCTTGTAAAGTGCTGTGGGGATTATTTTTCCTGTTAATATTATGATCTTACTACTGCCTCAAAAGTGTCAAAGGTTCTGTGGCTAGAAAGTGGTTGTTGCAACAAAAATAAATAAGGAAAAATTTTAGCTTAACATTCTCAGCTGAATTAAATTGTTTTAGTAATATCCCAGTTACTAAGGTATAGCATTGCTCTCTTCAGTTACTAACAGTCAAAATTATTAGGCACAATTCATTTATGAATTTAGCATAGTGATCCAGTGCTACTTGTAAGTGCTTTTTTTATTTTTCTCCTTACATCAGAAAACTCATGAATGTCAGTTTTTCCAGTTTTGCAATGAGTGAGGCTAATAGGTTAAATTAAAATTTTGTAGCATGTATAAATAAATGAGTTACTTTTGTAGGTCTTTTGACTCAGGCATTTAAAATTGGTGTAGGTTAATGGCAATGGAATTGTATTTATTTGTTATTTTAAAATACTTTTGCTATTTGTGTTGACTAAACTTTGCTCAACTGAAGACAATGAAAGGAATTACAAACAGACTGTATGTATTAGTGGAAAACAATGCCAAGAAGATAAGTCATATTTTCTTTTTTTTTCCTTTTTGTAAATAAATAGTACCGTGATACTTTAGGTGTGACCTCTACTTACCATGGTAGTTAGAATCAGAAAAACATTTTGCTTTCTAGTTATACTATTGGTTCCTTGTAAATGCATTACCAAAAGATAATATGAAAAAACAGCAAGATTTAGTTTTTCTTAACATTGTCCACATCAGGGGCAAGCATGCGTGGTGTAGAGCTCTAGCTTGTGTATACCTTAAACTGTACATGCGGGTGTTTTTTAGTTACTGCACTTGTGTTTTTGTTTTGCTTTGTTTTGTTTTGTTTTATTTTATTTTATTTTTTAATCTTACTCAATCCCAGTAACTATCTCAATGGTAATTGCTGGAATATGCATTTGAAATACAGTTTAAAAATTTTTCTCTGTATCGTTTCATTAAAAACAAAAAAGCACTATTGCTAACACTAAAAATGTGTTAAAAGTTTGTAGTTATTTTGCATTCCTGTACTTTATCAGCAAAAGGAACTGTCATCACAGCAAAAGGTTTAAAATTAGGTAATGAAATATTTTTGTAAATAAATGCCATTAAACTGGTATTTTTTTAAAAAACTGTACTATAATTGTTTCTGGAAATGTTCATATATATGTATATGAATGTCTCTTTATGCTGAAGGGCTCTGACTGGGCAAAATAAAATAATCTCTCCTGAAATTTAACCAGCCCCCTTTTTTTTTTTTGGAAAATTTTTAAATATTTTTCTGAATTGTACAATTAACCCATCAGTTTAACCTAATAAAATAATAAAATAGATTTTCATATTTCCAAAGGGAAAGATAAGGTAATCAGGTAATTCAAGCAGAGTCACCTAGCCCTGTGGTAGGTGGTTACAGAGGAAAGGGTAAGAGTAGGGGGATACAGGAGACATAAACTCAACCTAGATGTGTGCCTCTTCTTGGCCTTTAGTGTGTACACTAGAGGCTTCTTTTAAAATGTAGATTGCCATTCAGTGCGTAGAAGCTGAGTCCTGACTTGACATTTCTAACCAACTTCAGCTAGTACAAATACTGCTGACCTCTAGAACATACTCTGAGTTACAAGGCTATGGATCATTTCCATAATGGGCATTTTGCTAGTTGATCTTGTCAGTATGAGTGTCCAACTGTCTGAACCAAAAGTGAATATCCTGCGTAACTGAAAGAAGACCAAACTATTTATTTGTCACTGTGTCAATTGCATTTTAGAATAAAGAATATGGTAGTTCCCTTACTAAATTTAAGGTTTGTTTGATTTTGAAACGTTTATATCCTTACTGTGGTACATGCTTGTTCCACATGGTGGCAGTCTCGTCTCATTCTGCAAGCCTTTAGCACGAAGCTCTTAGGTAAAGTATAGTTTTACAAGGGAAAAATGATAGAGTTTGCAAAGGTTAATTATCATGACAGACACTTTTTACCTAAAAGATTATTAAAGTCTTAGATATGAGATAGACATATCTTCCTAAGTTATTTATTATACAGTAATGTGGATCATTTGGGAGAGTGATTTCTTACTATCAAAAGAAATTGTTTTATTTTTCAGAATATTTAGGCACAAGTGATCAAAATTTGAAAACTGAAGGTTATCCTGTCTCCATACATGCTTTTAAAAATCATTAATTTGAATGTGTCCTGTATAAATAGTACAATGTCATCTATTGCTTTAAATAGAAATATGCTTGTCATTTTGATTTTTCAAATGAGTTTATAAAAAGATTCTGATTTTTGTCCTTTAAAGATGTTTGGTCTGTCTTATTTTTTAAGTTTTGTGTAAAAATATTTTATCATATGTACCATAATGAAAACTTTTTAAATTCTTATTTTTCAGAATAAGACAGTAAGAAGAATCTTCTAAGTCATTTTATTTTTTAAAATGTCACCTGTCTTTTTAACATCAAAACTTTACATTCTAGTCACTTATAACTTACAGAAATATCCTAAAATGTAGGTTTTGTCACCTTCTGTAATTTTTTACTGTTTTAAAGAAATAAAATCCCAAAGTGTGTTTTTATAACTCCCTTTGAAAACAAAAAACAAGATACACATTTAATACAATGTTTCAAACAGGATAAAATGTTACTAGCAAAAGGTTTGAGAATTGCATTTAAATATCAAGAAACAGTTCTTTACAAATGTGTATCTGTCCTTGCACACCAGAGACCCCCTTCTGCATCTTCCTGAGGGTATTCAGCTGTCTTCCCCACTTCACTCTCTGCACCTTATGTTTTAGTTGTGCCCGTCCCCCATGCCTCTGACCCAAAATCTCTACTCTTCAATAAGTGCCTCTTCGGTCATGTAGGAGGGAAATCCAGATGTTTCTCAAGGACATCCTAAATATTGAATAGATGCATCAATAATTTGTATAAATGTAATGTCTTTCCTACTCCTGATAACCTTCAGATATTGAAAATCTCAGCAACAACTTGGCACACAACTGTGTGGAGGCAGTGATTTTAGAAGGTAGGAGCGCTAGAGGTGTATGAGGAAAGTCTAGTACTATGCCAGCAGCCCTTCAGTCTAGTCCTAGCCACTTCACTAACTAGCTGCTTACTTTCAGATAAAATTTCCTTCATGAGTACAAAAGTTAGATTGCACTTAAGAAAGTGCAGCCCATTGTCCTTTATCAATAATGTGACTATAGGTGCTAATGAACTGACCTGTGGGTCTTGAACTTCAGTGTCAGAATCTCTTAGAAACACAACTCTTATTAAATGCAAGTTGCTGGAATGTACCTGCTGTATCTGTAGAGTACATGTGAAGGAGATGGAGGATTTATATTTTTAACCAATGCTGTCTGCTGGCTTCGGGGCCACTCTGAGAGCCCTGGTCTACAGCCATGCCCAAAGAACACTTTTTTCTCTCTGATGCAGATACTTTGACTGTCACTTCTGCTGTCCTGGAGCATCTTAGGTAATATGCTTGCTAAAAGATGTAACTTTTGAAAATCAATATAATGTCTGAATTATTACCAGGTATATGAAATGAAACTCGATAAATTTTTTAAGTATTTCAATATGTAAATGCTGAGATTACACATTAGAATAAAAAGATGTTCATAACAATTAACACTGTTATTAGCAATGTTAATAACATGCTAAATCACAACCTCTCCTTCACTTGGGATCTAAATATTGGTTTTACCTAATGAACAAGAGAGATTGATTATCTAACTCACATGATATATATTTCCCTGATACGTTACATAAGAATAAAAACTACCAATTTTATAAGATTTGAAGGACTGCATGTAAGAGTGTAGGTAGCATAATTCAGCTGAGAGATCACTGCTGTGTAAGAGCACCTGCGTATGCTCTGCAGTCCCAGAGATAGTGCATGGTGCAAATCCACATATGGGCTTTAAGGTAAAACTATAGTTCCATCCTCTGTGATATGCATGACTACAACAGATTCTTAAAACTTCATGCCTAAGTTTCCTGCTATGTACAAATGAGTTTTTATTGAGCTAGTTTGTGTAAAAGTGCTCAGGTTAATCTGATGGATACAGTACTTAAAGTAAGATGCTACTGATAGGCACACCATTATTAATACTAGTCACAAAGAAAAATACTTGTAAGATATCCTGCTTTTCAAAATATTAAACTGAAGATGAGTATCTCAGAATAAATAGTAAGCACTCAAATATTTACCATTACCAGGAGAACTAGTAATTGAAACTTTCTCCCTCTACTTGGAACCAACTTGTAGATCCTGCTCAAAGGGAAGCAGGACAGAACTTCTGAAACTTCCTCTCTGAAGTCATTTCCTGGGTACAGTCTTTTCCAGCGGCTACTGACAAAGCCAGGATTCATGAGGCTCCACCCAGGTAAAGTGTTTCATGAAACACAACGAAACAAATGAAAATTAAAAGGATGTTCTTTATTCACCTCTCAGAAGATGTTAAAAGGGATCCAACAAAAGCTCCCAAACAAATTTTGTAGGCTTTTTTCCTTTTGAATCTTCAATCACTGAATACTCCCCTGAAGACTTTCAAATATCTAAACTTGAGCACATTCTTCTGTTTCTCTCTCAGACTGACTCCCATTTCTGTAGTAACACGAATGGCCCAGGCCCTCTCTCATCTCTCAGGTAAGGTGTTTTCTTGTATCACTTTGTGCTGCTACACACTTTGGGTGCCGTGGGGTCCTCTGTTAAGCCATGCAGTTCTGGTGCGGGGACCTTTATTCCCATTGGCAGTGGCATCTTTGTCCTGCCCTCAGACCCTCAAACTTTTCAGTGAGTTAATCATTTCTCTGGCCTCTTTCAGACCAGGCTCAGCACTCTGGCCTCTTTCCCCCTCTGTCCTGTTCAGTTATTGTCTAGTGTGGAGAAAATCTTCTCTGTGCCTCTTGTCTAGACCAGGACCTCAACTCTTAAGGTTTAAACCCAATCTGCCACTCAGAAGTGCTTTTGCCTCAAAACTATTGTCTGTACCATAGACTCTAAGACTTCATTTTGAGGGCTGGGTGTAGCTTAGTAATAGAACCCTTGTATAGCAGGGGCAAGGCTGGGTTCCACCCCCCAGGGCCACAAAAAAGGAAATTTTAATTTGGAAATTTAATTTTTTCTTTTTTATTCAAATATTTATTGAAACATTGGGATGACTTCTATTTTAACATTGGAAATAGAAAATTTAATAGGACCAAGACCTTACTCTGCAATTTAAGCCCAGTGACAGTGACATTTTCTTTTTGTCTGTTTCTTTAGTACTAACACTAACTTGAGAATGAAAAATTAAGTGCTGCAGATACCTGAGGAAGAGGAAATAAGGAATTCTGTGTGGGGTGAGGGAATGCATTATGTAAATGGTAAAAATTTCCTTTTAAATGGGCTTATAGTTCTTTTGAAGTCTTTCACAATTCTGACATTTCTGAAAACTTGACTGTTTCTGGGATTTATTAATTCTCTAACACTTTTTTTTTCCAAAAATTAAAAACAGTTTTGGGTATGGGTGTAGCTCAGTGGGAGAGTACCTGCCTACCAGGCACAGGCTCTGAGTTCAATCTCTGACACCAAACAAACAAAGCTTTGTTAGGGAAACTAAAATGAGTATATGGCAACTTGAATATAGAAGTCCTACGAAACAGGACATCAGACTTCCTTTCTGATGTTCTTCAGGATTAGTGTTCCATTGGTATTCACGTCATTCTTTCCTCAAACTTCAGAAAAATAAACCAGTTTTTCAACATGAAATTCTTTCCTTCTCCATGTACAGAATTCCTTATAAAACCTCAGTTCCTTATGAATAAAACAGAATATATTCTGTTCTCTCTCTCTCTCTCTCTCTCTCTATATATATATATATATATTTAATGTGCTGTTTAAATAAGATTGTCTATATGGTTAATAAGACACAAGTCAGCAGGAGCGTTGGGACATCCCAACACTCTGGGAGGCTGAGGTAGAATTAGCAAATTCCAGCCCAGCCTGGGCAATTTAGTGACTTAGCAAGACCCTGTGTCAAAATTTAAAAATTTTAAAAGAGTGCTGGGGAGGTAGCTCAATGTGAAGGCCCTGGGTTTAAACCCCACTACCATTTATTTTTAAAAAGTCAAATGCAGGAGTCACAAGCAGAAACTTGGCAGTGTCAAGTCATGTGATATGATGGTTTGAAGTAAGCAGATTAGCAATCTGTCTCATAATCAGTAATTTCTCAGAAAGAAATCTCTATATTCAGCTTTATAGATAAGAAACAAAAAGTATAATCCAAGGAGAATTATTTCTCTTTATTGTCTGCCCCTCACTCTCACCCCATTACTCTGGACTAGTATCACATGGAAAGAATAGAGATCCTTATTTGAAACTATAGTGTAAGGAAAATTAGAAATGATAATGGTGTAAGCTAATACGAATGAATTTTAGGTGCTGGGTTAAAACTGTAGACAGTTTTATCTTGTCTTTTACAAGGCATCACTTCCCAACCAGCTAAACTCTGCTGTGCTTCATGAAATGGGTAATAGTGTAGGTCAGACTATAAGGTACCTTTAACTAAATATAGAAGAATTTTTCATAATGTTAGACGTCTAAAAATCTAATTAGTAACAGTTTCTAAGGAAATCATGCATTTGATGTGCCATTTATTCATGATCAAAACTGAGACTAAGGGCCGGGAGTTTGGCTCAGTGGCTTAAAGTGCTCGCCTGACAGGCATGAAGTTGAGAGCTCGATCCCAGGTACCAAAAAAAAAAAAAAAAAAAAAAACCTGAGACTAAACTAGATACTTTAAAGATGTCATTACAACTGACAAGAGTGACAAAACCACTGTGCAACTACATAAACAGTATTCTAAGCCTCAAACTTGGAAAAGCACAGCTATCAAAAGAATTCATAGAGCCACGCGCTCAGATTCACAAAGGGGCGGAGCTTAGCTTACAGTTATCTGGGTAAAATCCAAAAGCCCCGCCGGCCACTAGCTTTTCACCCCAAAAAATGAGCCCTTCCTGTCCCAGGGCTGCCTTTGTCCTCAGCCACAATAAGTGCTTCCCTCACAAATGCTTTGCAGGTGCTGTTCCTTCTTTCTCCAGAAGCCCTCTTTGTGTGTTTCTCCACCTGGCTCATTATCATCTTTTGAGTTTGTTTAAATACACTTCAAAGAAGCCTTTCCTAACTTTAGTGTTGCAATGACAGTCGCCCAAAATTGTCTGTTAGCCCTAATTAGCAGAAATCCAGTCTTTAGAAATTATCTTCCCAAATACATCAAGGATCCCCTGAAGTTGCCTGTTTTCCAAAGATCAGCTCTCTCTTTGCAACTACCCAACCAGGGGTTCAGGCATTTGCAAGATCCTAGAGACAGAGCTTGCCAAGTGTGACTCCATGCAGCCATGCTGGATAACTGTGCACACGTGACCACTTCCAGAGTCAGGATGTCTTGCTGCCAGCCCACAAGAGAAAAAAATAGTTCTGCTACTGCTGGTACCCTGGGCCCTTGGTGGATTTCTGCCAAGTGGCCCAATCTTTTGTGCACAGGAATAGCAAGGGTCCCGTCTTCCCTTGTCTAGCTTGCCTACATTTCTTTAAACTTTCAGGACCCCAACTGTCATTGCCCTGAGTAATCCCGTCAGGTAATTCCCACTCAAGACTGGGGAGAATATGGCATGGATGGGTCCAAGAGACTCCAATATCAAACTCATATTTGCCTCAAACCTAATATTCTTTTCAAGTGCAGAGAGTCACTGCTTGCTTTGTGCCCAAAGACTACCCCTCACTTCTTTTGTCCTTACTCAAATAGGGGGTTTGGAGAGGGGCAGAAAGAGAAACTTTGTGTGGTACCACCTTCTGGCATATATCCATATGGTTAGTGAAGTTTATCTGCCTGCTGGGAACTGTGTATTTCGAAGTTGAGATATAAGACAATTCTCTGTCTCTGTCTCTGTCTCTCTGTCTGTCTCTCTCTCTCTGCCCCATCCACTCATCTTCTAGAACTTTGATTAATTCAAAGGATGATAGTAATGAGAACTTTCATTTCTTTAGATAAGAACTCTACCCTAATACTCCAGGGACTGTTGCTTCATGTCTGTGTAAAGGAAATTTTTAGACATATAACCTGACATTAAGAGCAAGAAAGGCAGGTCCAGCCTGTTTAGATTCAGCTAACCTTGAGATTCCAGTGCCTGCTGCAACTTGTAAGATAAGTGTAACTCAGCCAGAAAGTTCATCTTATTGTGCTAACTTGCTTACTTGCTTCAAGGACCGACTGGCTCAGTTAAAGACAATGATTGATTCTTCCTGTTTACCCAAGTCCCTCACCTTAAGAAACCCCCAACTAAACTTGCCTGAAATAAATCTGCCTAGCAGCATGTAGCCAAGCATTATGTAACCAATTATAAAACAGCCTGCTATCAACCTTTTGTACTTCCTACTTAAAACATACATGTGTCTGTTTAACCCCAAGATGGGGCTGGTGATTTGGAACTCAGTTCTCCCAGGCTGCTAGCATAATAAAGAGCTGCCTTCCAACTCCTTAGTGGCTGTGTGTCTTCCATTTGATTCAGTCCTGGTTTTTCCACAACATCTGGAACAGTCCAAAATGGTCCCTCTATTTAAATTTCTTGACCTCTGAACTATAAGATCTTAAGCCCGGTGACATAATTATATAAGAGTAAGTTAGTATAGAACTTAGTACACATGAGTCTTAGAAAAAAAAGAAAAATTAAGGAGATGCTAATTAGTAGTGATAATGAAAAGCAGATACATTTGTTCTTTAGGTTATGATAAATTATATTAATGTCTTTTCAAAATACATGCACAATAACATTCATTTTTAAATTCAAACAAGAGTCAGTGCTATATCCTCATCTCTAGTCCTATACAAAAATCAACTCAAAATAAACCAAAGACAAATACAAGACCTGAAATATTGAATATGCTGAAAGGAAACATATGGGAAGCACTTCAAGATACAGGCACAGGCAATGACTTCCTGAATAAGGCTCAAATAACTAAGGAAATAACTGAAATCAACAAATGGTATTGCATCAAGTTGAAAAGCTTCTGTACAACGAACAACAGAGTGAAGAGATAGCTTACACAATGAAAGAAAATATTTTCCAGCTACTCTTCTGACACATGATCAACATACAGAATATACAAGAACTCAAAAAACTTAAGTCCAAAAAAACAAATAATCTGATCAAAAAATGAACAAATTAATAGAGACTTCTCTAAAGATAAAATGTAAGTGACCAATAAGTATATGAAAACATGTTTAACATCATTAGCCATTAGGGAAATGCAAATCAAAGCTACATTGAGATTTCATCTCACCCCAGTCAAAATACCTACCATCAATACAAAAAACAAACAAAAATGATGGCAGTGTTGTGGGAGAAAACATATCCTTACAAACTGTTGTTGGTGGGAATGTAAATTAGTAGAACCACTTTGGAAATCAGTATGGAGATTTCTCATAAAAGTAAAAATAGAGCTACCATTTGATAGACCTATACCACTGCTTGGTATATACCTGAAGGAACTAAAGTCAGTATATGATACAGATAGCTGCATATTGCAGCATAATTCACAGTAGACAAGATATGAAATCAGTGTATCAACCTGTGAGTGAATAAAGAAAATGTGATATATATGCCCTTAGTTTTATATATATTGTTCAGCCTCAAAAAATGAAATGCTATTATTTGTAAGAAAATGGATGGAACTAAAATGGAACTGGAAATCATCATGTTAAGCAGAATAAACAAGACTCAGACAAATATCCTGTTTTCCTTTAGACACAAATCTAAAACAAGTAAAAAAGGCATGAAAGTACAAGGTAGATTATTAGATGAAAGGAAGAGAATAGGGAAAATGCAACAAAAATCAGAGAGTAATGGAGAGGATGAATAGGATCAGGATTGTCGAATGTATATATGAAAATGCTACAATGAAAATATATGGTAAAATGAATATTCACTAGTAAAAACATATATGTATTGGAAAAAAAAAAGAGTCAGTGCCAAATATGGTTGGAAGGGTGGTAAGTTGTGAGAAGCCTGAGAAGAAAGCATTCATGTTACAGGGTGAATTTATGTGTTAAAAAAAAGACAGAAGAGCAGATACAAAGTGAAACCTGTTATTATGGGAAATGCAGGTGCTTCCAGAGATGGGTTGCAGGGCAGCAGCAGCCAATCAGTAGCAAGGAAGACTAACACTCTCGAATGGGTTGCAGGGCAGCAGCAGCCAATCAGTAGCAAGGAAGACTAACACTCTCGAATTGATTACTTGCAAACTTCCTGCCAAAAAAACAATTGCAGAGGATATTTGCAGTTTCCATGAATTGCAAGGGTTTCCGCAAATAATTATTAGTCAGATTCTAAGTGAAAACCCACTAATGACTGAGGCCAAAAAAGACTAAGGCTGTGAATTCTGAACCGCAATTTTGCAGGGGTGTACTGTATCAACATTGGCTTCAAATGTGACATAGCAGAGCTTAGTACACTCTCTAGTATCACAGTTAATTGAAGTCCTCAGTTTGGGTTTGTTTTTTTTCAGTACTATTTGACAGCATACCTTCATTAACTTATGTGTTCCATTACACAAATTATGTGTTCCATCATTCATTGGGTCAATACTGAGCATGTATTATCTACCAAGCAGTATATTTGACCATAACCATATTGGGATAGTTAATCTTGCTCATCAATTTATTGGCTTTAGAGGTGCCTAGTTTAGTAAAGCACTCTTATGGGTGTGGTTGTGTGGGTCATGGGGCATGATCTTGGATACTGTTTCTGGTCCCTGGCCCTTTCTTCCATAGCTTGTCCTCATTCTCTTTTTACTGGATACCATGAGTACAGCAGCTTTCTTTTGCCATGTTGCTTTTGCCTGGGAGCCAGACAACCATGGATTGAAACCTCTGAAAGCAGGAGTCAAAAGTAGACTATTCCTTCTTTAAATCGTGTTGGGTATTTTTTCCCAGAAACAAAAGACTGAGTAATATATCTATAAAGATAACTAATTAAACAGATGATTAATTAACTGGGCCATATAGAGATCACAATTCCATTGGCAATTATGTAGAAGTGAGGAAAATTCAATCACTGTCACCCTATTGCTGATAAGGGTAAGTTTAAACAGAGTAGGGGGACCAAATTGATGTTAGGAAATGATGTAGTGCTTCCTGAAAAAGAACAGACTCCAAAGGAAGAACAAAAATGAGCTAAGCAACAAGTAGAGTGTGAAAATTATTTCAAATTTTGAGGACCACTTTGGGAACTGTAAGGAGCTCAGAGTAGAATACATGAAAGAAGAGAAATACCAAAAATTGAGGATTTAGAGGTCAAATAATGAATTTGTACTTAGGCTGAGAGGTAGAAAAAGACACTGAGAATTTTAAGTAAGAAAGTAAAGAAATTAAATATGAGATATGATCTAAAATACAACAAATACTTAAATTTTAAAACTGCATTGAGATAAAAGATGCTGCCATTAATCCTTCCTAAAATATTCCCTCTCACTTCAAACAGACATTCCATCATTCTTGTCATTTTCTGAAGTAGTTCTAGAAGTCCTCTTTTGTGAGTGTTCATTAGATGTGATGATAAATATGATGAATACTGCTGCCTGGCACCATCCAATGAAATGGCAGGCTTATAAAAACATTACACCATGTGCTCAACTATCTTATTCATTGGATCTGGCACCATGCAATTTCTGGCTCTTTCCTAAAGTCAAAATGACCACAAAAGGTAAATGTTTTGAAGTAGCCATGATAGCACAACTAAAGACACTCAAAAGTTTGGCAAGAATGATGGAATAAGTGTTTTTGATGTAAAAAAGTATTTTAACGGTAATTAATGGTAATGTGTCTTCTACTATAATACATTTTTTAAGCTTCTCCCTTTTTGCTCTTTTTGCTTGTTGCTTTCGCTGTCTTCTGACTTCCATGAACTTTTGCCCTCTGCCATGTGCCACACTACTTGGAGCCAGCCTACTGTGGACTGAAACCTCCACAAACTATGAGCTAAATAAAACTTTCCTCCCTTAAAACAAATAAATAGCAGCAGTCAGGCGAGACCTCAGACCTTCACCCCGTCCGCACCCCCCCACCTCCACCTCCACCTCCACCCCTACCCCCACCCCAGAGACCTTGGACCTCGGACCTCGGCAGCAGCCTGGCAAGACCTTGGACCTTGGCACCGCTCCCCGCAACCCTGGAGACCTCAGACCTCCACAGCAGCCCAGTGAGACCTCAGACCTTCACACCATCCACCCAGCCCCCCACCCCCACCCCAGAGACCTCCACCCTCTGCAGCAGCCATGCAAGACCTTGGCCCTTCGTCCCACCCACAACCCCCCACTGGTCCACCCCAAAGACCTGCAACAGCCTGTAGATCATTGAGGGCAGCACCTCCCTCTCTACTCTGGAGTCTTCAACAGCCTAGAGACCATCAGCACCCTGTCCACTACCCACAAACCACTGGTGAGCTGGTGGAAGCCTCAGCAACCCAACACCCACACAGAGGACCCCAGCAGGCCTGCGACTGTGTGGTGAGTTCCCCCCTCAAGTAGAGGACATCAGTGGCTCAGCAGGAGCATCAAGGAGCCCTCCCCTTCAACTGTAGGACTTTGGAAACCCAGCAAGAGTGTGGGTGAGTCCTTCCATACAGAAAACACTGGATGGGTTGAGGAGAAGGCTGACAAGGCCTCCCCCAACCTGGGGAAACTGGAAAGGGCATAGAAGACCACTTGTGACACAGTAGGGTCCCAGCTGAGGCACACAATATAGCCAGGTAAGTCTGGCAGCATGGAGCAGCCTAAAACCACAGTAACAACAGAAGCTAAGTGTTGGCTTACATCAATACTCCTATGACTCACCCAAAAGGACCTGCAGGAGGAATCCAAGTGACTGGCCCCTCCACTTTATTGAAGGACTAGTAATTGGACAAAAATCACCCATACAGTAGGATCCTAAGACACATATAACAGTCTCTAGAGACTAGTGGGATTAAAAGACCAAACTACTAACCCAAGAGGTGAAAATGACAAGATGAAAAAGCAAAATGAAATTTCAAACATCCAGTCCATAAGGAACAAGTATAGGGGACATTGAAATGTAGGACACTGAAAGTCGCACACCTGGGATTTCTGAAAAGATAGCAAGTGAAATAAATAAACATCCATGAAGCTATAGAGGAAATCAGGTTAGAAATAATTGCAGTTAAAGAAAGAAATGACAGTCCCTGTACAGGAATTACTCAGCATAGCTAGAGAAGATATAGATAAAAAAGTACAGGAGCATGGGAAAATGGTGGAAACCTTAAATGAGCAACTTAGGAAGCAAATAGCATGAAAAAAATTCAAGAAGATACTCAGGAAATAAAAAGCTCCATTGAAAGCTGGCAAAATCGTTCAAATGAAGCTGTGATCCTGAAGACAGGATCACAGCTAGCGATCATGAAAGGAAAGCACTTGTAAAAGTAAGGGTGAATGAAATAACAATTCAGCAGCTTCAAGATGATGCAAAGAGATCCAATATAAGACTGATAGGCGTCAATGAAAATGCAGGAGTCAACACAACTGACCTAGAAAAACTATTCACAGCAGTAATGGTGGAAAGCTTCCCAAGCATGGGAAAAGAATCAGATATGCAGATAAGTGAGACATATAGAATGCCAAACAGTTATAACCAAAATAAGTCTATACCCAGACATGTAATAATTAACATCCCAGATGTACAGCATAAAAACAATACTAAAAACTGTTAACAAAAAGACACAACTTACCTATCAAGGAAGGCCCATTAGAATCACAGCAGACTTTTCAGCACAAACCCTCAAGTTAAGACAAGCTGGGAGTGAAGTATTTCAAGCCCTGAAAGAAAACAACTTTCAATCCAGATTGATGTACCCTGCAAAACTCTCTTTCAAAATTGATGGAGAGATAAGATATTTCCATGACAAAGAGCAACTGAAGAAATTCATGTCTACCAAGCCGACCCTAGAAAGAATACTGAAAGACATAATAGAGACAAAGTGACTACAATTCCCAGAACAACAGCAGAAAAAAATGACCAGGCAGGGCAAACAATTAAACAAGGAGAAAAAGCAGGAAAACAACAGGAAAATAACATGACAAAGTTAAACCAGTACATATCAGTTATATCCATCAATGTAAATTGCCTCAATTCACCAATTAAAAGAAACAGGCTAACAGAATGGATCAAGAAACAGGATCCAACAATATGCTGTATACAAGAAACACATCTGACTCAAAAGGAAACTCATAGACTAAAAGCGAAAGGATGGAAAACAATATTCCAAGCAACAGGAACCTAGAAAAAAGTGAGTGTAGCTATTCTGTTTGCAGACAGTGTAAACTTCAAACCAAAAATGATCAAAAGAGATAAAGAAGGTCACCACATACTTGTTAGGGGGAATATTCAAGAGGAAGAGCTAACAACTGTAAATATATATGCACCAACTATAAAAGACAGATACTAATGGACACAAAAAACCAAATACACAATAGCACAATCATAACAGAGTACCTTAATACCCCATTGTCACAAAGAGATCAACTAGACAAAAAATTGGCAAAGAAATAACAGTACTGAATCAAACCTGTAAACAAATAGACTTAGTAGATGTTTACAGAGTGTTCCACCACACAGCATCAGGATATGCATTTTTCTCAACTGCATGTGGGACTTTCTCTAAAATAGACCATAGATTAGCCCACAGAACATGCTTAAGTAAATGCAAAGGGATTGAAATTATTCCATGCATATTATCTGATCGTAATGCACTGAAATTGAAAATTAACAGTAAAAAAAACCTGCAAAACCTACATAAACACATGGAAATTAAATAACAACCTCTTGAACAACCAATGGGTTACTGATGAAATTAAAGAAGAAATTAAACAAAAATTCAATGAAAATGCAGATACAACATACTGAAACTTGCAGGACACAATGGAAGTGATCCTAAGAGGAAAATACATAGCAATAAATTGTCACATCAAGAAAGCAGAATGAGCACAAATAAATAACCTAATGCTATACCTCAAGCTTCTAGAAAAAGAAGAGCAAGTCAAATCCAAAGCTCATAGAAGAGAGGAAATTATAAAGATCAGAGCAAAAATCAATGCAACTGAGACTAATAAAACAATACAAAGAATTAATGAATCAAAGAGCTGGTTCTTTGAGAGAATAAACAAAATTGATAAACCTCTAGCCAACCTTATCAAGAAAAAGAAAGAAAAAACTCAAATTTATGCAATAAGGAATGAAAAGGGAGAAATTACTACAGATCCTATGGAAATTCAGAAGGTCATGAATACCTACTTTGAAAATCCTTACTCACATAGGGTAGAAAACACAAAGGAAATGGACAAATTCTTAGAAACTATGAACTACCAAAGCTGAGTCAAGAAGATATAAAAATTTTGAATAACCCAATGTCAGCTACTGAAACTTACCAACAAGAAAAGTTCATGTCCTGATGGATTCACAGCTGAATTCTACAAGAAATTTAGAGAAGATTTAATGCCAATACTACTCAAACTCTTTAATGAAATTGAAAGGGAAGCAATCCTCCCTAACTCATTTCTGGAGGCAAGTATTACTCTTATACCAAAACAAGAGAAAGACCCAACCAAAAAGGAGAACTATAGGCCAATTTCCCTAAAGAACACTGATGCAAAGATTCTCAATAAAATACTGACAAATAGAATGTAGCAAATCATTAAGATTATACATCATAACCAAGTGGAATTTATACCAGGAATGCAGGGATGGTTTAGCATATTCAAATCAATAAACGTGTACACCATATCAATAGTGCCAAAGACAAAAATCATATGATCATCTCAATAGATGCAGAAAAAGCTTTTGATAAAGTCCAACACTTGTTCATGATAAAAGCCTTACAGAAAATCGGAATACATGATATCTACCTCAATCTGATAAAAGCCATCTATGACAAACCAACAGCTGACATTATACTAAGTGGGAAAAAAACTGAAAGCTTTCACTCTAAAATCAGAAACAAGACAAGAATGTCCACTATCACCACTCCTATTCAATATAGTTCTGGAAACATTAGCCAGAGAAATTAGATGAGAGAGAAATAAAAGGAATAAGGATAGGAAAGGAAGAGGTTAAATTATCACTATTTGCAGATGACATGATACTCTACATAGAAGACCCTAAAAACTCCATTAAAAGGCTACTAAAGTTAATAAACAAATTCAGCAGTGTAGCTGGATACAAAGTCAGCACTCAAAAATCAATAACATTCTTGTACACAAACAAACTCACTGAGATAGAAATTATGGAAACAACACCTTTCACAACAGCATCCAAAAAAAAATGAAATACTTAGGAATCAACCCAACAAAGAACATAAAAGACCTATATGCTGAAAACTATAGTACTCTAAAAAAGGAGATTGAAGAGGATTTCAGAAAATGAAAAGATATCCCTTGCTGTTGGTTAGGGAGAACCAGCATTGTGAAAATGGCCATACTCCCAAAACTGTTATACAGATTTAATGCAATCCCAATCAAAATTCCTTTAACATAACTTGCAGATCTAGAGAAAACACTCCTAAAATTCATCTGGAACCGAAAGAGACCTGGAATAGCAAAGACAATTCTAGGCAACAAAAGCAAGGCAGGAAGCATCTCAATCCCTGACTTGAAATTATACTACAAATCTACAGTGGTAAAATCAGCATGGTACTGGCAATAAAATAAACCTGAGGATCAATGGAACAGATCAGAAGATGCAAATACAACTACAAAGACACTTAGCCACCTTATCTTTGACAAAGGGGCTAAGCATGTTCACTGGAAGAAAGATAGCCTCTTTAATAAATGGTGCTGGAAAAATTGGCTTTCCACATGCTGAAGAATGAAACTAGACCCATGTCTATCACCATGCACTAAACTAAAGTCAAAATGGGTCAAAGATCTAAATATTAGAAGAGAAACACTACATTTACTGGAAGACAAAGTAGGCAAAAATCTTGAAAACATAGGGGTAGGCAAAAAGTTCATGAACAAAACACAAACTGCATGGGAAGTACTTCAAAGAATCAACAACTGGGATCTCATTTAATTAAAAAGTTTTTGTACTTCAAAAGAAATCACCAATAAAGTGAAATGAAAACCACAGAATGGGAAAGAATTCTAGCCAACTGTCCCTCAGACAAAGGACTTATATCCAGAACATATAAAGAATTGAAAAACATCAGGCCCCCCAAATTCAAAGACCCAAACCAAAAATGGACATCTGAAATGAACACACACTTCCCAGATGAAGAAATACAAATGGCAAATAAATACATGAAGAAGTGCTCAACACCGCTGGTCATTCGAAAAATGCAAATTAAAACAATGCTGAGATTCCATCTCATTCCAGAGAGAATGGCTGCCGTGAAGAAATCAACTAATAACAAATGTTGACGGGGCTGTGGGATAAAAGGAACCCTTCTCCACTGTTGGTGGGAGTGTAGACTGGTGTGACCACTGTGGAAATCAATATGGAGATTCCTCAAAAAACTAGGATTGGAAATCCCCTTCAATCCAACTATTCCCCTTCTGGGTATTTTCCCAGAAATATTGAAAGTATCATGTCACAGTGATATATATGTGCCCATGTTTATAGCAGCACAATAAATCTTGGGAACAATGAAAATGCCCATCAATCGCAGAATGGATGAAAAAGATGTGGTATTCGTATACAATGGAATATTACTCAGCTATAAAAAAGATCTTGAGGCTTTTATATGTAAATGGAGGCAACTTGAGATTATACTCCTAAGTGAAATAAATCAGACTCACATTTGTAAATACCGTATTGTCTCCCTAGTGTAAAAAATAAATAACAATTTTTAAAAAACTGAAAGCGTAATAAGATCCAAAATGTACAATAGATATTGTAATAAGGAAAGGGAAAGAAAGTGCTCAAAATACATATAACTGTACGTATGTATAAGTATGCAAGATAGATAACTATACTACTAATTCTCTGTTAGTTCATTAAAAAGAATAATTTGTGTTGTCATTGTTTGATTGTGTGATTTTTTATGTCTAGATTTTGTAACTTGAACAACCACTGCTAAGATAACAATATGTAATATATTAACTAGCATTGATTTCTTACTTTTTTTTTGAAATTCTGTATTACTTCTACCTTTTTTTCTGTTTTGCTTTTTAAAACTAACTAAATAAATAAATGCATAGATTTTTAACAATTTAATCATTCAATGCATATTTTGACCACACCTATGATTTTGATCATAGGTAGGTCAAGGCAATCACTATTGTCCCTGAAATAGATATGGTGGACCCTTGAGTTATGAGCTCAATCCATTCCCAAGTTGCAACTCAAATTGTCAGTTGAAGGCTCAGGCTCCTACACAACCTTCAGAGTCTCTCTCTTGGATACAGGAATGTCTCAGTGGCCTTAGAGAGACACTGGCCCAACATTTCTCAGTCCCCTACAGGAAAGGATGTTGTAATGTTGCTTCCAGAACACTTTAAGCATTAAATCTGTATCTGAGACCATCTGAAACACAAGTGGCTGACATTCAGGTCATAAACTGAGACTGTGGTCAAAAGTTAAAATTAAAATTCTGATCATAACCTAAGTTGTTCATATGTCAGGCTTGTTATAACTTGAGAGTCTACTGTACAACCAGTCAATGTATTCAATTAAGGAGAAAATAAAATCCATACTAGTTTATATAAGAAAGTTCAATAATTTTATATAAAATGTCCTAAGTGGCCTTGACTTAAGACATAGAAAACTGAAAAAAAGTATTCCTTATACCTTAACAAAAAGAAAAAGCCAGGTGATCTACAAATCACAACTCTCCTTAAACCCCTCTAAGAGCCTGAGTCACAGAACAACAAACTAGTCTGAAGTATAAGTAAAGACATGTGCCTCCAAAGAGACAGAAAGGAAGCAAGCACCAGCTTTTCTGGGACAGAGTGTGGGAGAGCGCTGAAGGCCAAGTGTGAACTCACACGAGATTGTAGAAGCCCTGGAAGCCACTGACAGAAAGGGCATTTCCACCAATTCCCAGGCTCTCTTCCCCAGACTCCATATCCTGCTCAGAGAAAGTTTGATGGTAGGGGTAAGGGTCAGGAGAGAGTATCATTTCTGAGGAATGTCGGGGAGAAGAGAAGTCACCACTGTGAATAAGGCACAAATCCTTGCTGAATCCTTAGTCACTGTATTAAAAGTCTTAAGCCATTAGGAAATCTTATCAAATCCTGACCAAGGCAGTTGAGAGAAAGAAATAGAAAACTATATTTGGGAGAGGGACAAGGGACCAGATTAGGGCCAGGACATCTAATCTTTTCTATCACTGGAGGTGGAGCAGGATCATTGGGAAAACCCTACCCTCAAAGACCTCGAGACACAAAGCTTACCCAAATATGAAAGTTGAACTATATAAGAGACACCACAAACTACTGCCTCAATACCAGGCCAACAGCATCAAGTGAAAAAAAAAAATAAGAATTTACTAATGAAAGAGAAGCAAGAACATGGGAAGAAATACTTTCTGAGGTTCAAACTCACCTGATGTCTGAAAATGAAGGTGAAAAAAGAAAACAGAAAAACCTTAGAGACCCTGAACACGAAGTAACACTGGAGGAAGTTAAAGCTGATAACCTGAATGTAAGCACAGCTACAGTGAGACTCAACCCAGTTCAGTTCATTTACAAATTGACTTAATCTTCACCATAAAAAACCTAGTGAAGAACTATATTCGACTCCAGATGTAAATAATATTACCATACTTTTACTGGTTTAAATGTAATGTCCAATATTCAGGCAAAACTTTTGATACGTTTAAAAGGGGTGGGAGGGCTTTGTCAAGAAAAATTCATCAATAAAACAGTAGAATCCACCTAGTGGAACTATAAAAAGGTATTTAAAACTATTGATAGTATTTTAAAGTCTTTAGAGGAAAAAGCAGAAGGTGTGAATAAACCAGTGAGACATTTCAGCTAATTATCAGTAATTGCCTGACTGGAAATGAAATGATCTAAACATTCTAAGTAAATGACAGTGATCAGCAGAATGGATTTTAAAAACAAATATCCAACTGTATTCTCTGCACAAGGCATTTATTTTAGATTCAAAGACAAAAATACATTATAGTTCAAAATGAGGGAAATGTAGCATAGAAACAGTACCAAAAAGAAAGTTGATCTACTAATACAAAAAGTAAACTTTAAGATTTAAAAATTGCTTCTATCAACCAAGAGCATTTTATAATGATAAATCCATCAAGATATTACAATTTTAAACATTTTTGTACCTAAAACAGACCCCCATAATTCATGTGGCAAAATAAAACTGAAGGAAAAATTGGTAATAATAATAGTTCAAGACTTCAGTACCCACTTTCCTTAATGCACAGAAGAGATAAATGGATAGATGATCAAAAAGTAGCTAAAATATTTCAATAATGTTACAAATAGCTAGATCTGGCAGATATTACAGAACATGCCTTATAATACTGGCAGAATACATATTTTTATCAAGTTCACATAGAATATCTGTACGATAAACCATGTGTTACATGATAAACCAAGCCTCTATAAATTGTTGAACATTAAAAGATATCTTACAACTATAATAGAATGAAATTAGAAATCATTAATAAGAGGGAATTTTGAAAAGCCCCAAATATCTAGAAATTAAATAACACATTTAAATAATGGGTCAATGACAAATAATGGAAAAGTACTTTGAGATGAACAAAAATGAAAACACAATGTACAGAAATGTATGGAATTCAACTAACTCTGTGTTCAATGCCTTAATGTCTCACTTTATGAAACTAGAAAAAAAAGAAAATTGAAGCAAATTACAATGAAGTACAATAAAAAATAATGACAATAAGATGTTGAGAAGGATGTAGAGACATCAAAAAATTCCCATTTTGCTGTTTTGGAATATTAAATTGTTCATCTTCTTTGGAAAACTATTAAGGAGTTCCTCAAAATGTTAGAAATTTAATATATTACCTAGTAATTCCATTTTTAGACACAAAGCAAAGTGAATTGTAAACATATGTTCACACAAACGTGTACAAATGTTCATGACACAATTGCCAAAAAACAGTAAAAAAAATTCCTAACTGTTCATCAGTTGATGAATGGATAAACAAAACATGATTTTTCCATAAAATGAAATATTATTTGCCAGTAAAATGAACTAATAATAAATGCTATGACATGGATGAACTTGGAGAACAGTATGCTAAATGGGAAAAGCCAGACACAGAAGATCATTTATTATATTATCTTATTATTACCAAATGTTCACAAGAGGATCATCTATAGGGGGAAAAACATTTACTAGTTTTTGCCAGTTGGTTGTGGGAGAGAAAAATAGAATAATTATTAATAGGTACAGGGACATGATTAAATGTTTCAAAAATAGATAGTGGTAATGATTAAAACCCCAAAAATACACTAACAACACTTAACAGGACAAAATTTAAAATGTAAATTTTTAAATGAAGGAAAAATTTTAGAACTATGAAAGGCTGTAAATATCCAAAGCAATTGTGACTAATAAGAACAAAGCTGAAAGTATCACACTACCTAATTTTAAAGTATACTTAAAATCTATAATAATCAAAATGATATGGTAGTGGCATAAAAACAGAAGCAAAGAACAGTGAAAGAGAAAAGACAGACCAGAAATAAATAAACTAACTTATAGGTAACTGATATCAAGAACACACAATCAGCAAAGACAATTTTTTCAATAAGTGGTATTGCAGAAAATGCTTATCTACATACTGAAGAATGAAATTGAACCCTTATCTCACTGCATATACAAAAGTCAATTCAAAATGGACTAGAAATTTAGTACATATTTAGATGATCAGTGCAATTAAGTTATTAATGCAAGCCATTACGATTTAGCAATTGTGGTTTGTTGTGTTTAATAAAACACTGAGATAGTTAAGAAAAATGAAAACAAAAATTCAAATTTTAGAACCATTAGAAGAAAACATTTGAAAAAATATTGCCTTTTTTTGGGCAATGCTTTCTTGCACATGATTCAAAAAATACTAGGCAACAGAAGTGAAGGTAAGTAAGTGGGATTACAGCCAACTAAAAAGTCATACAAAGAAAATTAACAAAATGAAAAGGCAACTCATGGAATGTGAGGAAATGTGAAAATCGCATGTCTATTAAAAAGTTAATATTCAAAATATACAAGGAGCTCTTTCAAATAAATAGCATAAAATAAAACATGAATGAAAAATGGATGAGGGATCTGGATAAACATTCCTTAAAGAATACTTATAAATGACCAATACATATGCAAAAAAAAGTTCAATATCACTAGTCATTAGAGAAACACAAAACTACAATGAGATATCTAATCATACTAAAGTTCAAAGATAACAAGTGATAGTAAAAATGTGGAGGAAAGGGAAAACTTTTGTTAGGAATGTAAATTGGGATGGTGATCACAAAAATAATATGAAAATTTCTCAAAACATTAAAACTACCATACACTTCAGCAATCTTAGGGAATATGTATCCAAGTGAAATGCGTAAATAAATATCTGAGCTATATATCCAAAGGAAATTAATTCTGTATGTCAAAGAGAGATCTGCATTCCCATGTTCACTGCAGCATGATTCATAATAATCAACTTAAATTGGAATCAACCTAAGTGTTCATCAATGGATGACTAGATAAAAATTTACATATGTGCACATACACACATACAGAGGAATATTATTTAGCCCTAAAACTAAAGGAAATTCTGTCATTTGTGAAAACATGGGGAATATTATGGTAAATAAAATAAGCTAGGTACAGAATCACAGTGTTTCATAATCTCGCTTACGTATGGAATCTACAAAACTTAAACAAAAAGCAGAATTGAAATTTACAGAGACAGAATGGCAATTAGGTGAGGCAGGGTGAGTTGGGAAAGGAGGGAAAAGTTGATCAAAAGGCATGAAGTTTCTGTAATACTGGAGCCCTTATCCAGAACTAATAACTACTGGAGACTGAATGAGCAGTATGGTGAACATAGTTCATAGTTATGTATTAAATAGTTAAAATCTGCTGAGAGAGCAAATTTTAAATGTTCTCACTATCTCCAGAGAAGTAATAACCAGTGAAAAGATGAATGTGTTAATTAGTTGATTAAGGTAGTCATTTTACAATACTTATCCAATACATCACCAAGTGAGTTCTAGCTCTGCACCTCCTCCATTACATCCCAGATGGCAGGGCCAACTAGAAGACAGTGAGTTTGTTTCCCAGGTCTCCTCCATCACCCAGTGATGATGGGGACTGCTGAAAGAGTGTAAGACTGATGGCAACGCCTAGATCCAGGACAACAGCCAGGACAAGATCCAGGTACACAGACATACGCACACCTTTGAAGAGTGAAGTAATTAGCAAGGCCAGCAGTGTGGAAGCATCTGAAGCAGCAGTGAGGAGACAGCAGTTGGACTCTGGAGAACTCCACTGACAGAAAACCAATCCCAGCTCCCACATCCAGAGGCCAAGATTGGCTCCATACACAGCACATCTCTGGGATATAACATGGACATTATCACAGAACTGTAAATACCAGAGGTATTTTACAACTTTTATTCTCCTTTATTTGTCTCATTGGCTATTCCTTTCTTGTCTGGCTGAATGTCATCTTGTTTTGTCTTGTATTCTGTGCTTATTTTTGTATTTGAGGTTCCCCCCCTGCCCCACTCAGGTCTGCTTTTTTCTTCTTTCTTCTCTTTTTTTTTCTTTCTTTTTCATTCTCTTTCTCTTCTTTATTTTCACTGTTTAGGTTTCTTACCTTTCTTTTTTTTTTTTTTAAATTTAGAAATTTATTGTTTAATCCACAAGCTTCATATAGCTTTAGTTAAAAAAAAACCAAAAAAACAAAAAAAGAAACAACAACAATAACAAAAAAAAAAAAAAAGAAAAGAAAAGAAAAACAAAACAAAACAAAACAAAAAACACCCAACAGTGAAACCAAGACACTATTTCAAAGTTCGGGCCCTTCCAGCTTCCAAATACAAGAGCTCTGAACATTATTTATCCCAATTGGAAGAATAAGACAAAAATATGAATGTAGCCATAACATTGCAGAAAACAAAGTTTCTTACCTTTCTTCTTCATTGTCTTCTACTGATCCTTTCTCTTTTTCCTCAGCTATTTATTGAATTTAAACTTTAAGTGAATTATCACTGTTCCTGCTCTTTCAGATTATCCCTTCTCATTCTATTTCATTCCTTCCCTCCTGTGTCCTCCAGTTTCCCAACACTCAAGAGATCATTCTTTGACCTCCAGCCTTAACTCTACTCTATCTGACCTCATTCATCACTTCAGCCTGACCCCTACCCATTTTAACCCCCTTCCCTGGCCCCAGCAGATGGGTAAAATCACTCCACTAAGGGGAAAGCCACTGCATACAAGTGCACTGTATATGTTTGAGCTCATTATATAACCATAGAGTTTGCTTCTCTGGACAGAGGTAGCAGATTAATGGTTACCATAATTGGTAGTTAAACTGTACTTAAAACTATTGTTGTTACTAACTGTACTATTTTAACCAGGATGTCATACATATTATAAACAGTTTTTCTCCCATGTATGATAACACTGTGATTGTATGGGGTCATAATCAGCTCCACAGCTAAGTAACAAAGGATTTGGAGCTAAGCCAAATAGCAATTTTATATCCTTTACAAATTAGGAAGGTAGATTCTTGGAATAGCTATAAAAGACCAACTACATCTAGAGGACATTCCTGAAGAAGAGACATCTCCTTCCCTCCTTGAGAGAAGCCTCAATATGAGTAATTAAGCTATATATTGTAAGAAATTGGCAAATATCAAAATAGAAAATGACAAGATTCAGAAGCAAAATGCAACCCCAGACCCCCAACCCACCCAGGACAAATCAGGAACTCAATGAGATAGATAAAAGTGGAAGTCAAACACTGGAAATTTCCGAAATGATAACAACAGAAGTGAAAAAACAAAACTTACAAAGAAAATAACCTCTCAGGTACAAAAAGAAATGCTGCTTAAAATCAAAGATACTAGCGAAGACACAAATAAAAGGATAAACAAGCTTAGAAAACTGATGGAAACAAAAAATGTCCAACATAGGAAAGAAATGGAATCCAAGAAACAGATCCAAACACAAATCCAAGAGATCAAAACCTCCATTGAAATTATATGCAACAGACTGAATGAAGGAGAGGGTAGAATTTCAGATCTTGAAGACAGAAATACAGCTAGTGGTCATGAAAAGAAAGATAGCTTACAAATAGCAAGACGTTGTGAGAAATCAATTCAATTGCTATAAGATGAAGCAAAGAAAGTAACATAAGATTGATTGGGGTCAGTGAGAAAGCTGGAGACAGCACAAATATCATAAAAAAAGAAAACTTTTCACAGAAATAATGGTAGAAAACTTCCTGAGTGTGGATAAAGAATTTGACATACAAATAAATGAAACAGATAGAACTCCAAACAGCCACAACCAAAATAAAAATACACCAAGACATATAATCATCAAAATTCCAGATATACAATGCAAGAATAGAATATTAAAAAGATATTAGGGAAAAGAAACAGGTCACCAAAAAGGAAAGCTCATCATAATCATGGCAGACTTCTGAACACAAATCTTCAAGTCAAGAAGAACTTGGAGTGAAGTATTTCAAGTCCTGGAAGAGCACAACTTCCAACTCAGATTCATGTACCTGCAAAACTATCTTTCAAAATTAATGAGGAAGTAAGATATTTTCATGATAAAGAGCAACTGAACAAATTTATGACCACCAAACCAACCCTACAAAGAGTCTTGAAAGATATTCTAGACAGAGATAAAAATGACCACAATTTTAAGAATGACAACAGAA